>PVJC01004077.1:0-63841 GCA_004026665.1 Murina feae | reverse complement strand
CCTTCTTATTTGTAGCTTCTCAAAATATAGAGTTTTTTTCCTACATATAGTATTTAATAAATGCACATTTTTATAATGTTTATATGCATGTATATCATATGTTAGATATAGGTACAGACACAGACATAGACATGGATATAGTTAGTACAGACTGTCATTGAATTTTATCATTTTGATCTGAAGTTATGTTGGTGATAGAAAGTCTGTGTATGGTGTTTAAGAAGACACATAATGCTCAATCTTGGGAATGAACAGTAAACAAGACAAACACAGTTCTTGCCCAGAGGAGTTTATAGCTTAATAAGGGGAGGAAAACTTTGATTTTTAAATCTTTAAATACCTAAAACTTTTAATAGGGAAACAGAAAATCAGCGTTTTCAAAATATAAGTTCTACAAAAAGCAATACTCCAATCTTCTATAAAGTGGTAGGTGAAGAGGCGCTACTGTTGATAGAATGTGTAGCGAGCGTTCTCTGAGGAACTAATATTTGTGCTGTAACCTAAACAGGGAGGAGATCTTTAGTGAAAGACTACAGGAAGGGATGTGAACAAGGGCAAAGATCCTGAAGTAGCGGAGGAAGGGTAAGTGGGAGCAGGAAAAGGAGAAGGAAACGAAACTAACTGTGGTTGAAAGTCATGTTTTTAGAGCCTTTTGAGGAATAATTTCTAGCAAAAAGTCTTTAAAAGTTCTTGATCTGTCATAGCTTAGTGACTAAAGGGGGATAAGACCTTACTTTATAGTCACAGATTAGTGAAGCCTGTGACATCTGTGTTATCCTCTATAATAAAACCCTAATATGCAAATCGACCGAATGGCAGAACAACCCGTCACTATGACACGCACTGACCAGCAGGGGACAGATGCTCAATGCAGGAGCTGCCCTCCAGGTGGTCAGTGCGCTCATCCAGAAGCCCTGAGCCGGGCTCAGGGCTGGTGAGCACAGTGGCGGTGATGGGAGCCTCTCCCACCTCCACACATGCAGTGCTAAGGATCTCCCACTGCAGCTTAGGCCTGTCAGTGGGACATCCCCCGAGGGCTCCCAGACTGCGAAAGGGCACAGGGCCAGGCTGAGGGACCCCTCCCCTCCCCCAGTTCACAAATGTCATGCACTGGATCTCTAGTAAGAATATGTTGGGGAATACATTTATCATAATTTCCAACAGTGTGCTGAGCAGCCCAGCACTGAGCAATGTGAGGCAATTTCTTTAAAGTGTTCCTGTCTTTGAAACAATTCTATGAACTAACTACATATTTAAATTAACAAGCAAGTCAGTTTGGCTTATTCATCATTCCTGTATTTATGTATTCAGTCAATTATTCCAGAAACATTGATTGCGTACCTGCTTATTTATTTGACGCACCCCTTTCTGCTCTTTAATAGAGAGACATATACAGAGTCCATTACTAGGAAAGTTGAAGAGGCTTCATGTTTGGGAAAGAAGAATTAGATTGTTCAACTGATGACCAGATTGTAATGACAAAGTCTCACTAGTGATATGACCACATTCCACACTTGATAAATGGCAGAACTTAGACTTGAATCTCTGTCTACATAATTGCTTTTCCTCTCATTCTATCATAGTTACTGTGTTCTTACTTCTTTATTTGCTTTCTTTCTCTATTTTACTTTTGTTTTTAATTAGTTTTTCAGTTATTTCATCATTTTTCCTGTCTTCTGTTATGCAAGTTGTTCTTTCGTTAAAATCCCTTTTTTATGAACCGTAGGGGTGACCGTGTTCCCTAGGGAGACTCCAATTGATAGACTTATCAAAACGCTGAAATGTCAAGATGCCAAGAAGAACACACACATGCAGGACAGAGGCCCAGAGAAAAGCAATGAGATAGGAGCTAAGATCTTCAATGAAAAATGCGGGGCCCTGGGTGAAGGTTGAGGATGGGATTGTGGCAGATGTGAAAGTGTCTAAGATGGAAAGGCCTCTGGGGAGCAAGGAGATCATTGATCCCATTCCCAGACCCTGTGTTACTTCAGAGGCATGCGGGCATGGAAGTGTCCCGAGACGCAGCCAGACTTAGCCAGGGCTAGAAGTGACTAGAAAAAACAATAGAGGAAAATGAATTATCAGAAACACATATCCTAGGATTCAGGCAAAGTAGTTGCAAGAAGGAATATTTGGCTACTACTGAAATAGACCAAGTTGTTCAAAGCCTGTGATATTCGGAAGCTAAGGAAAGGCACATTTGCAGAAAGGATTGCATAAGAGCTGGTAAAATCATTTGGGAGATACTAGCAGCAGCACTGCTGCAGATTTCTATGAATAATTCAAAAATGAGACAAGACAAGGGGAGCTTGGAACAGTTGCCATTATTTAAGGATTTAAGCAGCAGTTGCCATTCATGTATACTAGTAAGACCAAAACAGAAAAAGACCTGATTTTTAGAAATTTGGGGAGAAATGATGATATTTGTACTCTGGTCTATATGGACATATGGTACTTTTTAAAAGACCATAGAAGAACTTCCATCTGTTCATAAGAAGTCGCTGACAATATGGCAATAAATAAACTTGTGCACATGCCATTTATACATGTACAAGTAAATTGTAAGGTAATTCCCAGATTTAGGATTATGGTTAGAAGGATATATGCTTTTGTAAATTTGACAAATATTGCCCAAAATATCTCTCAGTGGAGGGTGAAATATTTTATACTCCCACCAGCAATATATGAATATTTGTGTATGTTTTATATTTATTTCTATTCTCTTTTTCTGGTGTTTATATACAAGTATTGTTATCATATTTTTAACATGAAAGAACTTGCTTTTTCTTTTTTCTATTGGGTATGGTTGTTGAAATTTGAACAAACTCATATGAAGATTGAAAAGTTTTCTGAAAAAAAGGGGAAGTTTAATCATTTGAGAGGAATGTGAATAATGTGAAATCCTCAATAGTTAGGATAAGACATTGATGATGAAACTTCCATTTTAATGAAAGAAACAGGTATGTGTAGATGCAGATTGGATTGTTAGCAGCTAGAATTGGACTTTACTTTTTAATGTATTCTATTTTATTTGTGAAATGCCATACTAGATAATCTGTTGAGAATAAATAAAATTTTGGAAGAAATAGAAGCCAGTACAGATGATAAAATATCTTTTGTAGGGTGTGAGAAGGAACATGACCTACTGAAACATAATGCAATTGCAGTCTCTGCTAGAACACAAGTTAACAGTTGCCCATGAATGTTGGCTCAGGTGTGTGATTTCCTCCAGTTGCCTCGGGAGTCTGGGTACAGACAAAGAGAACTCAGGCAATATGATGCTTGCTGAGCAGGGGGAGTAAAAAGACATCAGGTCTTGGTTCTTTAGAAATTCTTTAGGCAAAGATTAAAGTATTGGACTGTGAAATCTAAGCAGGAAAGAAAGAAAATGCCTTGTAGAAACTTTAGAGAAAAATGTAATTCCCTTCTTTCATTTAGCACTACTTTTCATGACCTGTATCGTGCTATGTATCACCATAACACAACCTCTGATGTGTTTGTTAAATGACATTTTGACCAAACTAACATTTTGACTAAATTAACAAAACCCATAGAATGTAACCCAAAGTATTTTTCCCTCATGCTCTTTAAATCTTCTCGCGAAGAGCAGTCTGTCTCTTGCCATAGGATGAGACCTCAGGCCGTCTCTCCACATTGCTAATCACACTCAGTTTTTAAAACACACACACACAAAACTCTCATTTTAAGTTATAAGCAATCTCAATTCAGCAAGTAATTAACACTATGAACGTGGGTTTGTTTTCCTCACCAAGATGTGGTTGCATGTATATGAAGACTGTTGATTTTCTCTTTTCATACAATTTCCACCTTTACTACCAGATGTCATTTTCACAGTCCTGGGAAGGCAGGGGGAGGGAGCAGCAGTAAGAATAGCAGAGGCTCTTTATTGACTGTATTTTCAAATCTTATTCATGGGCCTCATCAAAATGGAAGTCTCACTCTCTCCCATGGGGTGTGGCGGAGGCTTCCGATGGTTGTTTGTTGGAGATTACCCTTAGGACTCACTGGGTGACATGATCGAATGGGCCCGTTGGTGCAGAGGATGATCTTGAAAGCTCTTGAAGGACATATGACTGATCACTCTGAGAGGACTGACTGGACCACGGAGTAGAGTTTGTGGAGAAGTTGGGGTGCCTCCCTGGGGTGCTTGTGGTGTGAGATAAACAGATTAAAAGAGGCCCACTGCCCTCCTGTCGACCTCAGTGCTGTAGAGCACAACTGCTAAGCACCATGCTCAGAACATAGATGAGAGCCCACCAGCGCAGGAGGCCACACACACGGTGAAAGCAGGGGTCACTGAGAAATCATTGCGAAGCAAAATCTTGAACTCATCCTGCATCTGACTAAAATAACCCCAAATCAATGTATTAGCACCACCTGGAGGCCCAATCTGGTGCAGTTTCACACACAAATATGATAATCAATGAGGGCTATCCTTTTGCCAAGCCACCCTCTCGGAACAGAAAGATGACTGTGGATGCGAATCAGACTTTCTTACTGTGCATTTTCAACCCCGTATTTAGGGAATGGAAGGCTGTGCAGAGTCTAGACGGGGATAACAAGCTGGATGCTCACAGGGGTTTTGATCCTGAGTAGAATCACTCCTCTTGGACTGTTCAGCTGGTCCCATAGGTACCTACATACCTGAGGGGATCTTAGAAAATCTTGAGGAAGACATGCCAAAGTTCTGAGTCCTTACATTAGTTTCCTGGGGCTTCTCTAACAAAACACTGCAAGCTGGATGGCTAGACACAACAGAAAGTTATTTTCTCATATTTCTCCAGAAACTAGATGCCTGAAATCAAGGTGTCAGCAAGGCCAGGCTCCCTCTGAAGGCTCAGGGTTAGAATCCTTTCTTGCCTCTCATGGTGGTTGCCAACAATCTGTGATGCTCTTCAACTGGTAGATGGCCTCTCTTCTCTGTCTCTGTGTCCAAATTCCCCAGAAGGACACCAGTCATAATGGATTCAGGGGCCACCTTATCTAGTGTGACCTCAATTTACCATGATTGTGTTGGCAAAGAACCTACATATAAGATCAAATTCTGAGGATCAGGGCAGACATGAATTTTGGGGGACATTATTCAGTCTAGTTCATTGTATCTCCCAGAAGCACAGAGCCCTAGACAGAGGCCTCACCCACCAGGACCTACGGACATATATGTGTGTGAAACTCTGATTTGCACAAATAAATTTTAGTTGCTTTCTTTATAAAGTAAGCTTAAGCTGATCTGCCTCATGCTCATTTTGAAATTTCATATCTATTTTACCTTGTTGCTACATTCAAAAATGTGAATTAAATGTCCTATTGTAAGCATATATGTCCAGCCAAGAATGAACTTGCAATCATGTTGAAAAATAATGTCTATGTTAAGTGTATAGACCTTAGGTAAATATAGGAAGTAAATACATAAGCTATGATTAATAATGCAGTCAAGTAGTGTATAAAAATGTTGCAACAATGATATAAGAAAATGTATGAGATGCAGCTAAAGAGAGTGAATGATGATGGTTTTTAAAATAAAACAAAACAAGAATTGTACATTATAAAAGGGTAACTTTTATAATTTATAAATTTTATCCTAATAATGCTGCTTGTAAAACTGGTGGAAGAATTGTCAGTCTGAGATGAGGTTAACTGAAGCGCACTTTTTGGAACAAATCCTCTTTAAGATGTCTTCAAGAAATTTAAAAATATAAATTAAAAATTGTAATTAGTTTTAAAAATCTACATCCTACATTGAGAGAGAGAGAGAGAGAGAGAGAGAGAGAGAGAGAGAGAGAGAGAGAGAGAGAGAGAGAAATTCCTCTTTTTAGAGAGAAGGTTCATTTAAATAGCTGAATGGTTAAGAAACATAACTATTACTTTATTTTCATAAAATACTAACATTTATAGTAATTGAATAAAATAGTAAGTGTACTTTAAACTTATATGTATATAATAGGTTAAAGGGAGACCATGAATCTTTATCAGAGATAACACATTTTTTTCACATGCATAGACACAGACTAAAACCATGTTTCCCATCCATCAAGAATTCATTTTGCCACCTAGTCGAGGAGAGATACAAGCAGGGTGGAGAGGGCATTGTTATTAGGTTATAATCTTATTTAACATCTCTATTGATCATCTAGTGGGGACAGAGATGCAAGCTAATTAAACTTAAATCACAATAAATTGTCAAGTGTTTTAACACCAATTAGTACAGAAATGATAAAAAGGGACCTTTGGTGATTAAAGGGCAACCACAGAATGAGATTCAACTTGGAGAGTATAATACAGTTGGCAAGTAGCCCTTGGAAGGAAAAACAAAAATGTGTAAAGCTATCATTTAGAATTGGAGGACATATAAAGAGCTTCCCAGCCAAGAAGAAACTATAGAGTTCATTACCACTGCACAGTATTGCATGACATGTTAAAGGGTCTTCTTTAAGAAAAAGAAAAAAAGATTTAAAAAAAATACAAGCAATAAAATGGCAATAAATACCGAACAGAAAGTCCACTGTGACTCTCTCTGTCCTTTAGGACAGCGGCCCTGAACATGTGCACCCAGGGATCCTTCCAACCAAAACGGACCTGGAAAACAGCCTTGCACGTGTCCCTGAGTGGAGAGAATCGTAGACGCTGGTGACAAAACGGAGTCTAACCTGGTAGGTTGTGGCACCGTTCAACGGCACCAAACCTGATTCCTTTTCTTTGTGGACCCAGGACTTGACGGGGGTCAGCTTGCTTTGTGCACGGTGACCGAGTTCTAACAGTTAAATGCGAGTAATCGGGACCCATTTTATTCCCAGCCCTGTTTCAGATGCTGTTCTTAGCCAGAAACTCCCAGGTTCTCTCCCCTCCCTCCAACGCGATGCAGAGAAGCATAGAGACCTAGGGGGTCATATATTAAGGATGGACCGGCTGCCCAGTAGAGAGAGCTTGGATCTCTGAATCGGTTCTCAGAAGGAGGCAGCCAAAATGAGAAACACCCTTATGTCCATTCATGAGGACTATATTTTTATCTGTTGCCACCAGTAAAATGTTTATAATTTGTATAATATTGCTTCCTTGTATCGTCAATTCTACACATATTCTCTTTTTCATTTTTCTTTAATATGTAGCAACTCTAAAACTGGGAGGCATCCTACCATCAAAGGTGTGTTAACATTATTGGGTAGTAGTTTTCCTTCACCTTCACTATAAAGTAATGTTAGCCCTGACTGGTTTGGCTCAGTGGATAGAGCGTTGGCCTGTGGACTCAAGGGTCCCAGGTTCGATTCCAGTCAAGGGCATGTACCTGGGTTGCAGGCACATCCCCAGTGGGGGTATGCAGGAGGCAACTGATTAATATTTCTCTCTCATCGATGTTTCTAACTCTCTATCCCTCTCCCTTCCTCTCGGTGAAAAATAAATAAAAAAATATATAAAAATTAAAAAATTATAAAAATACTGTTAGTTCTCAGTCAGTAATGTCTTAGGTTTCATGAAATATGGCAATCTCAAGTTATCTTGATGTAAAATCCATGATGTTAATCACTATCTACATTATCTGTCCCTTTAAGTTATGGATTGCATTGGTAAGATAGCTATACAGTTTATGGTCATATGCTTTGTTCATTTCAGAGTGTTTCTTTCTTCTTGTTCAGCAATTCACCTAGAAAAGCATGAACATTATCATAAATATTTTTCTAAGTGCATTACAGATATGTGGGTGGAAATTAATTTTTAAATATGTTTAGCTATTTATAAAAGCCAAAGCCCATAATATAAATGCAAAATACTTCACACGTTTTCAAAAACAATGCTGCCATGTGCGCACAAATTGAATAAGGTTTGGCACAAATTAAAATGATTTATACTAAAAACTAGAGTTCAAGTATGCACAGCGGTAAAGACCACAACAGTACGAAAAACACATAGCAATGAAGATCACCGATCATTCATTGAAGCTGACTAAATTCACCGTTGGAGAGTAGCACCGGCTTAGCGTGATGAGAGTGGAACTTGGACTCATGGCTGTGGAATGTATGGCTTTGTGAAGGCTGGAAGTTGTGATATTTAAATAACCAAGTCCAGTTTACTCATCTGTCAGAATCACAATAATATTGACTTCATCAGGTTCTTGTGAGGATGGGATATATATTGACAATAGGCGCCGAGTAAATGCTAGGTCCTCCTATGCATCTCCTTTAACTTACAAGATTTTTAGACGAACTTTTACATTTATCTGATTTATGACTTAAATCCATGAAAGTGATTGCAAAATTAGCTGCAATCTCACATTGCTTGCTTCGATGAAAAAGTGGAAGCAAAACTAACCCTGTCCTATGTGCCTCATTAGCTCAGCAAAATCTAATTTTCTCTAATTTCTTTCACTTCCTATGGGAAACGCCAAGTGATTATTGGAATTCATGGTCATATTTCACAATCTCTGAGTTCCTCTGGGATTTTTACTTCGTATGATAGAACCTGAATATCAGTTTTATATCACACCACGAAGGTTAGAGGAAGGTGACATTGTATTTTGAGGGGGAACGACAGAAACTTTATTCACTCCCTTGTAAACTTTTTGCAAAGTTGCTAACATCTCACAAAGGAATTAGACACATTCTCATATCTATGAAGAAAAAAAGGGGCCATTTCCAAAAGCAGAGGCCATAACAACTCCTCTGGGGCAGCTGAACTCCCTTTCTTAAATGGGGAAAAATAGAATGTTGAATTGGATGGCAAAGCATCTGTGAGAATGCATCCTCCTTATTATGGGCTAGCAGACACAACCAGAAAACCCACTTCTACAAATAATGACGATGGTGTTTCCCCACAGTGATAGCAGCTTGCAAGCATCTCAGGTTCTATAATACACTGGTGCTTAGAACTTCGAGAGAGTGGCAGTAGTCTTTTCAGAACGTACTAACAGAGGAACAGGCACAGCAGTCTCTTCCACTGCCGAGATGTCAGCTGTGCTGTGTGGTTTAAGGGCAGAAAATGATTATGAGATCCCCCCTTTCAGAAGGAGGACTGGGTTAAGGAGGTATGGAAATAGCCTGAGAGCTTTCCATAATAAGTAGTGGAGTGGGAAGCATTAGGAAAACACAGCAACACTCTGAATTCTTCACTAATATCTGCACTATCACTTAGGTATTAAAATAAGTGAAACGAAGATTGAAGAGGTTTATTGTATCTTTTAGAAATAAGCTTTTATTACAGGATAATATGTAACCTATAACAATTACATAGGCATATAGAAAAATTAAAAACCACCATACAGGTCAATTACTTTGCATGACTGAGGAGACTCATGAAATAAAACCTTATCAGATATCCTCCATTGTCCTTCTTAAGAGTCACTCTCTCCACTTAAGTCACTATCATCCTGACTCTTATCACATTTAGGTTTGCTCGTTTCCAAGATCATACCCATGGAATTGTAGAGTGCTCGTTCTCTGTGATGAACTTCTGTTATATTTTTAGATTAACCTCGGCAGTATGGCCTTCCAGTATTCTGCTAAGGGAACACACAGCATTGTTATCCAGTCTACTAGTGACAGGCATGAGGGCTGGTTCCATGTTGGGGTCTTTTCAAATAGGATTGCTATGAATGTTCTACCATAGGGCTTTTGGTGAACATACATGCACAATTCCTGGGCTTACATAGGATAATAGATTGCTGAATCATAGTATAATGGACATGTTGTATTTATTTAGGTTTTACTTTGCATTTCCTTTGCTACTGGCGATATCCAACACCTTTTCTTATGTTTATTGATTCTGAATATATTCCTTTGCAAAGTACCTGTCTAAATCTTTCACCTATTTTTCTATTTAGTTGCTTGCTAGGTACTGATTTATAGTTCTTATATGTTCTGGATATAAAATAAAGTTGGGAACTATGTTGAATTTACTGATGAATTTAGGGAAATTAACATCTTTCCAATATTGAATCATATATATATATATATATATATATATATATATATATATGCACACACACACTCTAATAAAAGAGTAATATGGAAATTAACCATCACTCCGAGACACCTAAGCCATGCCCACCAGCCAAACCATGCCCCCAGCCAATCATAGCGGCTGTATGCAAATTAACCCAGCCAAGATGGAGGCGGGTAGCTACGGAGCTGGAGCAAACAGGAGGCTTCCATTGCAACTGTCTCCCTAGGCTGGCTGGGCCTCTGCTCAAGGCAACACAGTTTCAATTATAGAAGTCATGGAGCTGAAGCAACAAAGTTTTAATTGTAGAAGATAAATAAACTCCAGAAACCTGATTCCAGCCAGCCTCGCTGGGACCTTGGATCAATGGGAGCTGTGGGCAGCCTGAAAATGGCCCTCAGCTCGTCACCCAGGCTGGCCACACCCCCACGGGGTGAGGGTCCACACTGCGGGGCTTGGCCAACCTGCAAACAGCCATCAGCCCCTCACCCAGGCTGGCCAGGCACGCCAGCAGGTGGACATCCCCTGAGGGGTCCCAGACTGCGAGAGGGCACAGGCGGGGCTGAGGGACCCCCGAGTGCACAAATTTTTGTGCACTGGGCCCCTAGTGTGTGTGTGTGTGTGTGTGTGTGTGTGTGTGTGTGTGTATTTATTTATTTATTTATTTATTTCAGAGAGGAGGAGAGAGGGAGAGAGAGATAGAAACATCAGTAATGAAATAGAATCATTATGGGATGCCTCCTGCACACCTCATACTGGGTTCGAGCCCACAACCTGGGCATGTGCCCTGACTGGGAATTGGACTCTGACCTCCTGGTTCATAGGTTGATGCACAACCACTGAGCAACACAGGCCGGGCATAGAGCATTAAAAGATTTAGGCAATCATTGTGATTCATGCTTTCATTTATTTAGTTATCTAAAAATTTATCTAGAAAAAAATTGTAGATTTGTATAAAGAGGTTTTGCACATTTTTCATTGGAAAAATTCCTAAATATTTATGGTTTTTAACAGTACGGTAAGTGCTATAACTTTATATTTGCTTTTGTAGTCTTTTTTATGATTATCGTTGTATTCAAATAATTTGTTAAATTTATGAATAAATCTTTATATTTTGTATGTTCTCTATTTTCTAAGAACATGATCATGTCATGTGTGAATAATGGCAATTTTACTTTTGCCTTTCAATTCCTACGCCTGAGGTTATTCTCTGTGGTATTTCCCAGAATACAGCCTCCTGTAGCATGATGAGTAACTGTGGTAAGAAAGGCAACTGTGTTTGTTTTGCCTAGTTGTTAAGGGAAATGTTTCAAAATTTCACTAGAAATTATATTTTTAATTTTTGTAAATATAATAATCAGGTTAAGAAAGTTGCTTATAATTCTTGTAGCTAAGTTTATTTTTAAATATAAATGGCATGATGTTTATCAAATATTTTCTTATATCTAATTGAGATTATCATATTTTTTCACAAATATTTATGTTACTGTTGTTAATCATGTTGGCTGATTTTCAACTACAATTTTTTTATGTAAGACATGCAAATAAATTATTGTATATAATCATGTTTTATATATTACTGGGTTCTATATACTTATATTTTATATAGGATTTTGCATTTATGTTCATGAGAGTGTTTGGCCTCTACTTTTATATCTTTCAATGTCCTCATCAAATTTTTGTTTAAAAATTATGCTGGCAACATAAAATGAGGTGGAAAGTGTGCTACATTTTTCCATTCTCTGAAATAATTTTTAAAATATTGCTATCATATTTATCTTAAATATTTGAGTAAATGACCACTAAAACTGAATGGGACCAATGCTGCTTTATAAGAATGTTTTAAAAAACAAAGTTCAATTTCTTTGATAGATACAGAACAATTAGATGATATTTGTTTAGTCTTATTTTCATTTGGCTAATTTACCTTTTTACTCAAATCCCTTCTTGCATTTCTCTCTTCCTCACTGAAGTGTTTTTTCTGCTGGAGAATTCCCTTTAGTATGTTTAAGTGTAATTTTGCTTGTCACGAATACTAGCAATATATATATATTGCCTAAAACATTTTCTTTTGCCTTCACTTTTTTCTGGGAATAGAATTATAGTTTGGCAATTATTTTCATTTAAGGTTTTAATGATTGCATTATATTGTCTCTGATTTTAATCATTTTTGTTTAAAAGTCAGATAATGGTCTTATAAGTTGCTATTTTAAGGTTAATTTATCTTTTATCTCTGGTTGCTTTCAAAATATTTTTTCTTAGTCTTTGGTTCTCAGCATTTGAACTAGGATATGCCTAGTTGTGATTTTCTTTTCTTTTTCTTTTCCTTTCGAATTTTTTATTCACTGATTATAGAGGGGGTGGAGGAAGAGAGAGAGAAAGTCTGACTTGCTCTTCCACCCATTCATACCCCCTGGTCGGTTGCTGTGTGCGCCCTGACCTGGTTTGGAGCCTGCAGCCCTGGTACATCTGGATGATGTTCCAACCAGTTGAGCCACTGGACCAGAGCATGATTTTCTCCCAATCTTTAATGGTTGAAGATTGCAGAGTTTGTTAGATCTAAGGGTTGAAATTTTTAATCAATTTTGATCAATTATATCTTGAAAAATTGCTCTGCCCAACTTTCTCCTTCTAAGAACCCTGTTAAAAATGTTAGATGTTTCAGTCACACACACACACACACACACACACATGGACACACACATTCCTTCTGTATTTTATTCTGTCTATTTTTGTTGTAGATCAAAAACTCTTCTAAAATGGTTATTATATTTTTAATTTTATATTTCAAGTTCTATTCCATATAACTTGTGGACTTCATATTTTATCTCTTTCCCCATATGTCCCTCCTTTTCTATTTAAAGTCTTTATCTGACATCTCCAAAATCTGCTTCACTGATGTGTTTTATTTTTACTGCCTATTTTTATTTTTTCCTGCTGACTTTCCACCATTTAGTTATTTCTCTTGGCCAGTTTCGTTAATGTTTTGAATGAATACTAGACATTATTTAAAAGCTTTTTTTCCCCCGGTTATCTTTCCCAAGAGGTTTCCTCTCTTCTGTGCTTGGCAGATAGGGAGGAAGCTGATCGTGCTAGTCCAGTTAGGCACTGACGGGCCTGCGTCTCGGTTGTAGCTTTGGTGACACCTGGCCCTGGCGTGCTCAAGGTCATCAGTGGCCTCTGAGAGGTGCCACCTCTGCTCCTGGGTCTTTCAGAGCATCCTCTTTCCCACGGACCTTCACTTCCCACAGCTGTGCATCTGCTGGACACTCCACTCTGCTTTGCTCGGCCACCTTCCATCCACTGACCAGCCCGGCAAAGCCATTCTTCATGTCTGTGAGGTGAGCGTGGTTGTCTCACGCGCGCTTCTTTCCGGTTCTTTCCTGGCTTTCCCTCCCTGCGTGTCCTGCCTGTCTGTCCCCGCATGCTGTCGACGTCGTCATGAGAGTCCTCAGCATAGGAATCACAGTCGTTTTCAGTTTCCAGTCCGATCATTCCAGCATCCCCTGCGTGTCTGGTTCTCACGCCTGCTGTCTCTCCGACTGGGTGTTGTCGCTGTTGTCTTGCCTTTGGCATACTTGTCATTTCCTCTTGAGAATCAGGCATGATGTGCCAGGGGAAGAGCGCTGCTGAAAACAGGCCTTCAGTGATGGGTGCGGTGTGTGTGTGGTGGGGGAAGGCCTCCCATAACCCCGTAATCCGGTGGCAGTCTTTCCATGAGCATACCTCTGTGAGCATCTCCAGGTTCCTCAGGGTCTGTTTCTCTCCCTTGCGAGGTAGGAGACATGGCCAGCATGGAAGGGCTGGCCCTCAGCAGGTTGGCCCTGGTGAACTGGTTGTCCCCGACGGCGGGCCTGTGTATTGGAACATGGTCTCACTCCTTGCTCCCTCCTGGGAGCCCACAGGGATGTTCCTCTGTATTTCCTGGGGGAATGGGCGCCACTCCTGGAGGTAAGTCTGGCAATACCGTGTGGTAGGGCCTCGTATGACAGGGGCCCCTGGAGCTTCTGGCTCTCGACGTGGCCTGCACGGTGCCCCCGGCGCTTTGTCGGGTGCAGGTCAGGGTCCCACCTGCCTCCTGGTCCGAGTCTGCGCTCCGGGGAAGGCGCGCCTCTCTCTGCCTGTCTCCCGTCCTGGGGACAGGGATGTGCCTGGTGTCCTTCCTCCCCTGCGGCCCAGAAAGCAGATGTTTCAGCCGGTTCAGGGCGGAGTGGTGACTTCCAAGCCCCTTCCAGGCAGAAGCAGAGGCTGGGCTTCCACCCTGGCCTGGAGAGCATTCTTCTCGCCCTGGATCTGTCTCTGACCGTGGAATCAGCAGGTAGCACACCAGGAAGACCCTGTAGACGGCGAGGCAGCGCGCTCTCCCCGCTGCACAGACCTGGTCCCCACGTCCTCGTCCTCTCCTCTGCGTCTGCTCCTGTTTCTGTCACTCCATCCCTGGGAGACGCCCTCGCGCTCGGCTGTCCTCATGCTCTTGGCCACCATGTCTCACATTGAGTGTGACGTATATGCCGCCCTTGGGGGTGCTGACTGTTGCCATAACTCTCCAAAAGATTTTACCTTCTCGGGGAGGCCACTCCCTTAAATCTCGGATGCTTCCTCAGCTCTCCGATACTTTAAAGCAGAACACACACGCGCGCACACATATGCACACACACGCACACGCATATACGCACACACGCACTTTACAGCTTTTCTGTCTTTCCTCGGCTTTGGCAGGAGCATGGGGTCGCTCAGAGCCCTTTTATTGCTTTCAGAGATGGCGGCTTCGATTGTCTCTGACACAGTCCCTGGCATCTTTCTCTCTCTCTCTCAGGTTACATGTTCATTGCTTCCAGAAAGGGCACCAAGTCTCACGGTCATTATCATGCAGGTCAGAATAGTTACAATTTTTATTTGTTGTCATTTCTTTTAGACCTACATTATGTAGAAGGGCTTGCTAACGTTTAGACATTTGAAGATATTCCAGTTCTCTTTTTGTGACTGGATCCTAGCATAGTTACACGGTCACCAAAAATGTATTCTGAATTATAACGGGTCTTTTTAATTTATTAACACATGCTTTATTGCTCTGCCTGTAATCAATTCTGGGAAATGTCCCAGGTATAATAGAAAGAATATGTGTTCTTCAGTTGTTTTCGGTATATTCTATACGTCAGTTAGGTTCAATTTTTAAAACAAAATTTTGTCTCATCTTCTGTATCTTTACTGTTTTTTGACTTGCACTATTACCCCAAGAAATAGGTAGAAAGTATTCCAATAGATGTGTGGTCGTGCCTATTTCTTTTTTATTTCCATCAGTTTTTGCTTTACAGAGTATGAACCTATATTATTATCTGAATACAAATTAGGATTGGTGATCTGCTGATGGACCGAACTGATGTCAGGTTGAAGAATCTCTCCTTCAACAATAATTATTCTTGCCTTAAAGTTGTATTTGAGCTGAAACCAATTTCTCAGTGGATAGAGCGTCGGCCAGCGGACTGAAGGGTCCCAGGTTCGATTCCGGTCAAGGGCATGTACCTTGGTTGCGGGCACATCCCCAGTGGGAGGTGTGCAGGAGGCAGCTGGTCGATGTTTCTCTCTCATTGATGTTTCTAACTCTCTATCCCTCTCCCTTCCTGTCTGTAAAAAAAAAAAAAAAAAATCAATAAAATATATTTTATTTAAAAAGTTGTATTTGATGCTAGCATAGCTATATCAATATAGTTGATTTTATTTGTTTTGGTATATTTCCCATACATTCATGTATTTTTGTAATCATCACCTAAGGATACATTTATTATGACTGATTTTAAAGAGAGGAAGGGAGGGAGAGAAAAAGAGGAACATCGACGTGAGAGAGAAACATAGATCACTTGTCTCCTGAACAGTCCCAGATCAGACGTCAGACCTGCAACCTTTCGGTGCAGATGCACCAGCCAACCGAGTCGCACCAGCCAGAGTTCCCGACATTTATCTTACACTTTCCTGTGCTGTCTAATTTCAGGTGTGTCTTCTTAATGCAGGCTATATTTAGATTATTTTTAATTCATCTTTTATTAGATTATTTACTTGCCTTAAAATTACTGAAGTTGTTTATATGTGTGGATTTATGTATGTCTATTGCACTACAATTGTTTTCTTTCTTGCTCACTTTTGGATTGATTAAATTATTTTAAATTTTTCTTCTTTATGACATTGTTAGTTGTAAGCTCTTTGATTACTCAAGAAACTACAACATGAGTAGTCTTTGACATATAAAATTTAACATAAATGAGTACTTTCCCTGTCACTCCCACAATGATAAAATTTTTAAATAATGTGAATCATAAACGTTCTCTTAAACTGTTGTGCTTTGGTTGCCAAACATTTTAATTTAATTACACATACAATTCCAGCAACACACATTGTTATTAATGTTTTATAAATGTAGGATTCTCATTGTTCTTTGTATTTTCCTACATTCTCATGATTTTTTTTTTCAGGGTAAGTGAGAGAAGCTGGCTAGGGACTCAACAAGGGAAATAAATCTAAAAAATTGAGAAAGAAAAGAAAGAGTATTAAAATTCTTTGATTTACTACCACATGTCAAAGCCTGTGCACTGTGTTAGTAACAATAATATTAATCATTTGTTTTCTACACACCACAGGCCAGACACTACCAAATTCTTCATATGCATGAAAGCTTCAGAAAAGCTTTCTGGAATGTGGTTTAGCCACTTATGTATAGATGAAAATAAGTAAAGCTTACTTATCAATCAACAAATGCATATTATGTCCTTTTATGTGCTAGAAACAGAACAGCTGGATATAAAGCAAAGAACTAGACAGGAAAAATCCTGATCATTGTGGTGGTTACTTTCTGCCATAGGATGTAGGCAATAAAAAATAAAAGTAAAACAAATTAACATTATGAATGAGTATATGATGTGAGATATGATGGTAAGTGCTATAAAGAAAAATAAACTATATGTTCGTTTTGCTTTTTTCATACAGAATGGTGAGAGGCAAACCATTATTTGAGTAAATTCCTAAAGAAAATTTTAGGCTCTAAAATTATTTAGGGCTCAGAAAAGTTAAAAATTGCAAAAATTTATAAAACGAATAAAATGAAGAGTCAGTCTTCCCAATGATAAAGTCTACGGTTATTCCACTGGTCCAAAGAAGTAGAAAGACTCGATGAAGGGGATAATGAAAAAAATCAGGCCTGAAGTGATATAGCATGTTTAAGACTACTTTTTTCTAAACCTAACACTCTTTGTTTTCTTATCTCTTCTGCTTTCTTTTTTAATGGCAAGGAAAATTCGTTTCTCTCAAAATCAATATATGGAATTATAAAATTACAGTATCTTAAAGGAATTTTAAGTTCAATAGATAGATAGAAATCTACTTACTTATTCATATGACTAATCTTTTCATTTTGTATCTGAGGAAACAAGGATACATTTTACATTTACTCAAAGTTACACTGAAGAATCTCTCCCTGTTTCCTTGTAATCAAAGTCCATCAATACCAATTAAAAATGAATTCTTTGAAGACCAAAAGCAGTGAACTTTACTTTTATGTAAGGAGGAAAAATAAATTGTGTTTAAAAACATCTCCTACTTTTCATGGTTTTTTTTTCTGTCTCCTAATACTTCACCAAAATTATTTTACACGAAAAGAATAATATTGCAGTGGGGAGATGACACACGAGAATAATAGTGAAGAGGGGCTGAATTCCATCAAAGAGTAATGTAGAATGCAATAATCAGGGTTGTCAGATAAAATACAGGACACCCATTTAAATGTCTCAAATAAATAATGAAATAAACAACAAATAAGATTTTTATAAGAAGATCCTAAATAGTGAATGGACATAGTTATGCTAAAAAAAATCACTTTTAGCTGAAATTCTAATTTACTTAAAATTCACTGTTTCTCTGTGTTAAATAGATGGCAATTTATAACTCATAAGATGATCTGTAAACAACCAATTTAGCAGAAAGAGAGCTTGAACTCAGAAGGAAAATAGACTCATGAAGTAGGCTCTGCTACTACTTTCCATGACCTCAAGTGCTTGGGTGTTAAATGGGCCTTGGCAGGTGCCTCAGTTGGTTGGAGCATTGGCCTGAGCACCAGAAACATTGTGGGTTCAATTCCTGGCTTGGGCACATACCTAGGTGCCTGTGTGATCCTGGGTAGGGTGGGGTGCTTCTGGAAGGCAGCTGATAGGAATTCCACCTCTCTTTCTCTCTCCTTACCTTCCTCTTACCCTCTAAAATCAATGAAAACATAATTTTCATTTCAATCATAAAGGATTTTTTCTTTTAAAAAAAAGTAGATGGGATATTGGAAGGTTAAGACAATCTAATCTAGTTTATTGGGAGTGGAGCAATCATCCCACACAAAATTTTAATTATTTTTATATAAGAAAACTTTGTAATAACATTCCTTCCTCTGAAAGTAGTGTGTTGATTAGATTTCCTATATTTTATTAATTCATTGAGCTTTAATATCTCTTTTCCCTTCATCTTTTTTCATAAATACTTTGGAAGATTCTTCTAGCTCTATTTCTGTATTTTGTAGAGGTAAATCCACCCACAATTGCTACTTGCAGATGCCAGAACACCCCTGAATACTACCTAACTACCTCATCTCCAAAACATTTGAAATAGAATAGTTTTAATGATGATTGCTAATCATTGTGTTAATTCTTTTATAAAGATAATTATCACTTTTATAGTGTTTTTAGAAAACATCATATGTGCTGATCAATTGGTATTTTCAAATCAAAATAAACATATGTGCATAAAACCATGCTGAAGTTATATACATGTAAAGTAACAGTGATTTTATTCTATTTGTGGGAAAACCCTGCAGTACCTGAAACCACATAGTACAATGTGTGATGTAGATAGACGCCAAGTGAGAAAATAGTTATTAACATTGCTGAAGATATAAGAACAAAACAAACCATAAAGAAACATAGAAATAATGTAATGCAAGTATAAATTTATATTGTTACCATGTTGTAATGATTAAGACATTGGCACAGATTTCTGTGACATGCAGCATTTTTTGCCAGTTACTTGGATATATTAACTGACTGTGTTTCTTTATCACTTAGTCATTTTTATTGAGAAAAACTGAGGAGGGAGACCCAAATCTGTAATTAAACTTAGGTTATTTTTATTTTGCAATATCATAAGGATTTTCTCATCTATGTAGAATTTCATCATTTGAGAAAAGTGTTTAAAATTCTTCACAACTATAATAAAACTATATAACATAATGACAAAACCATATGGAGATAACTAATTATTAACACCTATTAAATATAAATTATTTAATAGACTTATCTGTACATTGCAATAAGGGCATCGAATGCACTAAGCTTGTCAAAAATGTTTAAAGTTGGTTTGCATTTATATTCTAGTGCCAGCTTCTAAAGGTCATCCTTCTAATGCATGCACAAAAAGGTGAAGCAAATCCACTTCCTCTCCTATTACCCTCTCATCAAAACGAAGGCTGAATTTCCATAAGGAAATATGGTATTGGTGACATTTTCTAAGAAAATGACATCTACTTTCCTTGGAACTTTTAATATTTTGGATTTAAGAGGTAGAAGAAATATAATATCTGACATTTAATACTTTATATCATTCAGGTTCTCCACAGAAACAGCTCTGATACTCAAAAAGGATGCATTTTGAACGTATCTAAGGAAATTTTAATAAATATTGATAAAATGACTGTTTAAGAAATGTGGGCAATGCAGGAAGCCAGGAAGGTTGGGTGAAGTATGTCAGGGCTGCTAAGAGATGTTCAGACTCATAATGTGAAGGGGAAAGAGGATGGAGCGGTTACTAGCACCTGGAAAATGTGAAGATGGCTGTCAGAGGGCGCTCCCAGAATGGAACTGTGTTATTTAACAGACGTGGCAGGAGTCGGGGGATGATGTAGTCCAACCTCAGTCTTCTCCTCTCTCTGCTTCTTCTAGTACTTCCCAAAAGCCCTATGGGAAGGCACTCATTGAGACCGTCTATAAAGCTAACATCAGTGAGATGGAAGGAAGTGGGAAAGGGCGAAGAGGAGACCTAGAGAAGCAAATAGAAACATCCAACACAGTCCACCCCTATTGCTTCTCAATATCTACTCATGTTCTTTTTCTTGAGGACAGATTTGTGTAACTAACGCAGGTTGGGCTGCTTGTGGCAAGGAAACCGGTGGGACAGGTGCTTTTGAGAAGAAAGGCATTTCATTCAAGTGCTGGCGACCTGAGGCGATGGCAGACTCGTGTCTTCAAAAACCATCTTAACATCTCAGTGCAGGCCAAGGTGTTTATTGGGAGGGAGAGGGAAAGCAGAATGAAGACGTCAGGCTCAGGGTTGTGGTTCTGGTCAGCTTCCATAAGGATGTCAGTGTAGCGAGTTCCCGTGGTCAGGCTGCCCAGGGCCCACGCAGGATCTGGAACAGCAGGTTCCCGGACTAAGCTCCTAAGGTTGTTAGTGACTTACGGCAGGCATGACTAATTGGGACCTTTGTCCTAAGGCATGCATCTTGCTCCCTAATTCGGGGAGGATGTGCAGGATGCTTTCCAGGGGTTTTGATATGGATCTTCAAGGTTAGCATCCTGTTCTTTTGTCAGAATCCCCAACGTATTGAAGCCAGCCACTTAGATTCACAGGGTCACCAAAACTACAGATCTTGATGGCACACTGAAGAATTCTCACATGCAATCTTTAGTTTTAAGAGCAGAAAAAAATCAGGTTAGAGGAACATGTTGGGTTCAACCTCTACTAAGATTAATGTAAGTAGTATAGCATAGTCCTTCCCTGTTAAATAAACAAAAGTATCAGAAGTTCTCATTTAGTCATGTGAAGACAGCCATTTAGATAAATTTCTACCTAAAATACAAAATGTTAACCAGTACCATTTCTTAATATAAAGAGAGGAAGTGAAATGACTAATATAAAACCTGGTTTGACAGTCTCATTTCCGTAATTTCTATTTTTCAACATCCCCGTAATGTTCCTTTTGCAGTCTGCAACTACCTAAAATGGAAGGATTCTTTATTAAGTGGGGTGATTTACACCTTTATTCCCGGGATCTGAATTGTTTGTGTGCCTGTCCTTGTGTTCTATCAGCTATTATTGGGTAAAGGGCTACTAAAAGGTATTAAAAGCCTATAAACCCTTCAGTTCTGGACATTGCCATCCTTGTCCTATTGTGGAGCAGCCGTCCACTCCGTCCTTGAGAATGAGGATAGGTCACTTTGCCAGGGGAGTGACCCTCTCTGCATGACATATGGATCACAGAGAACAATTTCAGCCTCTTGAAGAATGGTACTTGTGTCCCATTGATAGATGTTTGTCTTGAACATTAAGATTTCTAAAGCCAATAAAAATCAAGGTCATGGAAACAGGAGGCCAAAATTCTTCCAGTGGTTTGTTTTGTGAAATAGTGAAAAGAGAATACTCTGACTCCAACCCCTTAGTGTCTCAATTCTATATATTCTAGCTGTAGTCAAAACAGCATCATATAGTGGCTGCTGGTCTATGGCATATACTGTAGGATGGAGAATGCTATGACCTTAGAAAGCCTTGCCTTCTAGTCAGGGCTGTAAGTAGAATGTTAGTAGGCTTCTCCACCATTCTATAAACCCAACTACATTTAAATCATGAGCATATGCTAATAAATTCTAAGGATGCCAGTTCATTGCTTTACTTCTTCTCCATACAAAGATACACACTTTGATTGGTGGTGATTATGTGGAATGTCATAGAAATAAGTACCTGAATGTCCCTGAATAGCATTGCTGGAAGTATTACAGTCAGGAAGGCATGCTAAAAAAAATAGCTAGCTATCTAGCTAGATAAAGATAGAGATATAGTGTATGGAATAGATATAATAAATAAAAAGGTTCAGTGTAATTAGCCTGCTACCAGGTGGATGGCTATTCTTTTGGGAAATACTCTATCAGGTACTCAGCATTAGCCTCTAAGATCTGGCAATAGCAAGATCAGCCCCAGTAATGACAATTCTAAGCTGTAGCCGTCATGCATGACCTTCATGCCAACCTCCATGGCTACTTCATAGGTACATCTATCAAGCATGAAGAAAGAGGTCGAGGAGGAGTCAAGGACATCATTTGAAGAATGATAATCATCATCCTTTAAAGCCCCCTCTGAAATGAATCTGCTCATTTACAGTAAATACAACCATCTGCATTTGTGCTTATACCAAGAAGTCCATTTAATTACCCCTTGCCCAGACTTATCTAAACCTGTCTATCAAATCTGTTCTTTTCAAAGTATTGACTAGCCATCTAACCCATTTGCTAGCATAGGCATTTTTCTTAGTCTTGCCTCCATATGAAGACAACAAACAGATGTACTTCCCCCAGTCCTGTCCACTGGGAAGAATTCTCTTTATTGTAACTTTCAGGCCTCCCTGCCTGGGGCTATCATACCAGGGCTGTCCACTTCCAGGTGGTATAACGTATTGTGCAGGTACATGCTTTTCCCTCCAACGTAAGGTGATCATATAGGGCTCCCCCTGGAATCTGAGTCATCACATGAAGGAGTCAGTAAAGCAGAAGGAACAGTCACAGTGGATGTCTAAGGCACCTGTCTGTGCAGTGCACCTGTTTCTTACCCACCTTTGTTTTGTTCTTACACACGTTATCTCCAGGATTCAGTGGGATATTAAAGTGTACTTCCAAATTTATGACTCAGTGGACTAGAAAACGGCCCAGTCATCCTGAGCATTCTAGATGACACTTTTCATTGGTATTTGGATTTTAGAAACACCAGGATCAACCTTTCCAAGGGTCTCTGACGCTGATGGTGACAGTATCTAGATCAACCTGGGTGTGGAGACATCGGTCATGTTGAACCCACAAAAGCTTTTCTCCCTGGAAATAGATCATGGCCTGAGTATGAAATTGTGAGTCTGAGCCACAGAGGCTCCATAGTAAGTTCCTAGTTTTTCTGCTGCAGGGACTGTCAAATTTCCTATACAGGGAGAGATAATAAATATTTTAGGCTTTATGAGCCGTACAAACTCTGTCACAGCTATCCGTCTTTGTTGTTGTAGCATGAAAGCATCCATAAACTATAATAGGAATAAGAGGAGCTATATTCCAAGTTGCTTTATGGGCATGGAAATTTGAATTTCATGTTATTTTCATGTGTTGTGAAATGGTATTCTTGATTTGTTATTTTCCAGCTATTTAATAATATAAAAATGATTCTTAGCTCACAGACCATACACAAATAGACAATGGCCAGACATGGCCCAAGCCTACAGTTTGGCACCGCTGATTTACAGGGTCATGCAGCCCACGTGGCAGTCATCTTGACCTGCAGGGTAGACCTGCTGAATAAGTTGTTCTGGCTTCATCTCCCCTCTGAAGCACAGTTTTATGGATTACCCAGTGAACATCTTGGAGGAGCAAACTAACATGTGATGTAGATTGTCTTCAAAATCTAAAGACACCTTGATGGCAGATGTTGGAGTGACATATTGCTCACTTCAGAGTAGGATATTCTGATGTGATAAAGAACCACAAATTCCTAGCAGCTTTACCAGTGTGGCAGATCCCTGAATATCTACAGACTTTATTTCTCATCCTCTGGCATACGTGAGTCTTACTGGGGCATCAATAATGTCTATGGCTCCCTGGCATCTTGTCAGTTGGCATAGTATCTTTAAGATAAGTGAGTAGCAGGAGGTTCTGTGTTTATATCCGGAAGATAGAGGTCCCTCTAGACCAGTGGTTCTCAACCTTCCTAATGCCTTGATCCTTTAATACAGTTCCTCAGGTTGTGGTGACCCCCAACCATAAAATTATTTGTGTTGCTACTTCATAACTGTAATGTTGCTACTGTTATGAATCGTAAATATCTGATATGCAGGATGTATTTAGGCGACTCCTGTGAGAGGTTCGTTCAACCCCCAAAGGGGTCTCGATCCACAGGTGGCAGGGGAAAGCTGCAGTTGTTATTGAAAGGTTTCATTCAGGGAAGGCTGGACTTTTTCAGGCTAGAGATAGGAGTTGTGAGTAAGGCTGATTCTGCGAGCAAAGGGAGTTCTGGGGAATTTGTAGTTCAAAGTTTCAAGCCTCATTTATGTCTCCCTGAGTATTTTCATCTGGTACTTTAAGGTCCACTCCTTCCCACCACTGCCTTCTCTCAATATATGAGAGCTGATAGGATAGTGTTTAATTGGAGCTGCAAGTTCTTCAAACTTTACAATCAGAATCCAAGCTTGGTCCTCAGCCTGGCTTCCTTTTTACTTCAAAGCTGCCATAGAAGCTCTCTGACTCTCCACCCCTGTTCCAAATTCGTCTGAACAGAATTTCAATTTCTCATTTTCCATGTGTACTCTTTTTGGGGAAAAAGCATTCAACAGACTCTGTAATCATTATAATCACTGTTGTTTCCATAGCAACTACATACCACCACCACTTAACCATTCAATGTCTTGCCCTTTTCTGCTTTTTATTACCTGCCTCTACTGGGTCATTTGAATAAGAATGATGGCCCACATACCATAGTTTTTCAGGGACACATTTCCTCTGGAAAGAATGATGTCTATACTCATCAGATATGTGAGTGACCAATCCACAAACCCAGTGAAAAGCATTTGTTTCTGAGATCCAACTATTGTATCACTTACTTGATCAAAGTTCTAGTGGGAAATATTGCACAGGACACTATAGTTAAATAAGGTTGGTAACCCAGATCTTATTTCTGTGTTAGTGAACTCTTCTTGAGTGTGGGTTATTACTCTTACGTCGATAATTAACCAGTAAGTCTGGAAGGAGTAAAAAGAAAATGAAGAGTGTGTCCATTTCCTTTAGTGAGACAATCTGGGAAATTAGTACATTGCTTATATTAATAGTAGGGGCCCAGTGGACAAAAATTTGTGCCCTGGGGGGGGGCCTCGGTCCAGCCTGTGCCCTCTTGCAGTCTGGGACCTCTCAGGGGATGTCCACCTGCTGGCATGCCTGGCCAGCCTGGGTGAGGGGGTGAAGGCCGTTTTCAGGCTGCCCACAGCTCCCATTGACCCAAGGTCCCAGTGAGGCTGGCTGGAATCAGGTTTCTGGGGTTTATTTATCTTCTATAATTGAAAGTTTGTTGCCTTGAGTGGAGGCCTAGTCAGGCAATGAAGCCTCCTCTTTGCTTCATAATTGAAACATTGTTGGCTTCTATAATTGAAACATTATTGCCCTGAGCAGAGGCCCAGCCAGCCTAGGCAGGCAGTTTCCTCCATCACTGGTGCAACGGAAGCCTCCTGTTTGCTCTAGCTCTGTGGCTGCCAGCCGCCATCTTGGCTGGGTTAATTTGCATACAGCCACTCTGATTGGCTGGTGTGTGTGGCAGTTGGCTGGTGGGCATGGCTTAGGTGTAAGGGAGTGAGGGTCAATTTGCATATTACTCTTTTATTGGATTAGATTCCAGTGGGTACATTTTATTTATTTTTATTTTTAAAATATATTTTATTGATTTTTCACAGAGAGGAAGGGAGAGAGATAGAGAGTTAGAAACATCAGTGAGAGAGAAACATCCATCAGCTGCCTCCCACACACCCCACACTGGGGTACATGCCCTTGACCGGAATCGAACCCAGGACCCTTCGCTGCAGGCCGACGCTCTATCCACTGAGCCAAACTGGCTAGGGCTAGTGGATACATTTTAGTCACCCAGCCAGAAGCAGCAACAGCTAGTGAGACTGGATAACATATCTTTAGTTGGCTCATTATATGCCCCAGATGCAAGGATTCTAGTAAATACAATGAAAAATGAATGAATGAATGCTGGGCTAGAATCTAATATATTTTTATGTAAAAATAATTTTAAGAAGAATTTCAAGTTATTGTTCAGATAACCAGGACACATCTATAGATATGACTGACTTTAACACAATTAAGTGTCTCATGTAGAATATTAGAACTAGAGAGACATTTGAACTGATTTAATCCGAAACACTTTTTACATAAGAATAAAGTGAATCCTGGTTGGGGAAGGGGAAGGGGGGGGCGGGGATTTGTTTAAGGCAGAATGTGGACTATAGCCCAGTACTCCTAGTTCACAGTCTCTCTCCTCTTCACTAGCCCCTCCCACTTATCTACTCTATCCAGGCTTTGTGTAAGGATGGAGAGGTGAGTGGTACATAGTCTAGTAGCTGGACTCTAATCACAGAAACCAACAATCTAGAAAAAAAAAATAAGAAACAAAATAAAAAAATATGTATGCATATAGTTAAGAACAAAGCAAAAATAGTACATAGAACATTGAAGTAAAGAAAGAGTTATGATTTCCCACATGTGAAAGATAAGATGTCCAATGTATGAGGTATATTTTGAATTAAGCATATCTTTTTTATAAGGTTATAGTAATTATAACTTTGAACATAACAAATAAAAAATCAACTCTGTTCACTAAAATATTTCAAAGTTCCTTAATTTGGGCTACACTGGACTAGAAATGTAAGCACCAAACTTCAGTAAGACAGAATTTAATTTTTAGTATTAAATTATCAGCGCCTACTATGGTCAGGCACTACTCAAAGCATTGGGTTTACAGTGGTGAACGCCACAGAATTTTATCTCCAAGGAACTGACTGGAGTGTAGAGACCTCGGTGAGTCCATACCCTTAAAGTGCTCCGATTGTGCCCAGCATTGGAAATGCTATGTGAGTGTTTGCTGTTAGTATTGCTTGTTCTCATAATGGACATGCACTTCTGCAATTTTGTTGGTATTTGATGCTGTTTTTCTGGATGTTGACAGGACTCTCTCAAGGTGGCTAGCAGTTCCGGAGCACCCTCTGTGACTGAGTCCAGTCACCCCGCTCACTGCTTCGGTCTTTGGCCAAATGCCCTGGCCAGCTAGGCCCAAGGAGGGGCAGGCGGTGAGGCTACCTGAGCTAAGTTGCTCCTGGTGGTTCCGGGGACTCTCCCTCTGCCCTTGGAGCCACCCCCCATCCTCACCCAGCAAACTTTCTCTACTTAAGTGCATTCTTCCTTTGTTTATGACTTCTTCCAGAATTGTTTCTCATTGTAGGCAACACTACCTGCTTTTCAGATTTCAGTATTTCTTGTTTCATTGTGATATGGGCTCATTGTATCATTTCATAGGATTTTATAAGGGTGAGACGATTGTCATCTTCATCCTATCATATAATTTTAATTTATTTTTAAAAAAAAAACAACCTTATCTTGGTGTATCAAGAGGTATGCAGATATGTAAGACACTAGGGGCCCGGTGCACAAAAATTTGTGCACTAGGGGTGAGAGGGGGTGTCCCTCAGCCTGGCCTGTGCCTTCCTGCAGTCTGGGACCCCTTGGGGGATGTCCACCTGCTGGCGTGCCTGGCCAACCTGAGTGAGGGGCTGAGGGCCTTTTTCAGGCTGCCCATAGCTCCCATTGACCCAACATCCTAGCGAGGCTGGCTGGAATCAGGTTTCTGGGGTTTATTTATCTTCTATAATTGAAACATTGTTGCCTTGAGCGGAAGCCATAGTCAGCCTAGGCAGGCAGTTTCCTCCATTGCTGGTGCAATGGAAGCCTCCTGTTTGCTGTAGCTCCGTGGCTGCCAGCTGCCATCTTTGCTGGGTTAATTTGCATATAGACACTCTGATTGGCTGGTGGACGTGGCTTGTCTGGTGGGCATGGCTTAGGTGTAATGGAGTGAAGGTCAATTTGCATATTACTCTTTTATTAGATTAGATGATTCTTTTGTTTGAAGGCAAGAAGTGTTAAATAATAAAATTACTCATTTAGTCATACATTCAATAAATATTCAATTTCTTCAAGCTACCAAGTACTGTGATACTTTGATAAAATGACAACTAGTACAGGCATAGACCCAGCCCTAACAGAGTTTACAAACTGAAAATGGTATGAAAATAGGCAGGCATTCAGAATTAGGCACGATAGTGGACAATAGCAAGCTGCTCGAACACACTACACTTCAGCTTAAAACACTCTCCGTGCACTGAAGAGGGGCTGGTCATGAAAAAGCTGCTCCTGGGCTGATGGATGGGGTTCGAGGGAGAGGTGTTTCTCTCTGGCTGGAGGGCCCTCCCTGTGGTGACACAGCTCTCGCTGGCCCTGGTCTTGGTCATTTTTAAACCACTGTCATCTTCAGGCAGATTGTCAGCTAACCCTCAGATGAGAATATAGTTTAATTTCAATTAGTGATGCTCTATGGCCCTGGGGATATGTGTGCATCCTACTCCATAATAGCAGTTCCTACACACAAAAGTGAATCCATAGATTCTTTCAATAAATTTGTTGAGTACATGGGAACAATGACATGCAAGGTTTTGTGTGACTTTATGAGGTCGTGCTTTTATATAAACCTTTAGCATATTTGCACATGAGAAAATACAGAAGCAAAAAGGAAATTTTACCCCTGTGAATTTAGCCAGGCAGCAAATTATAATACATTAATTAATTCTTTTGCTTCGCCTTTATTTTCTAAGAAAAGTAAAAGTTTTGAACATATATCGAATTCCCCACGAGGAATCCAGTAGTTCCCAAAGGAATCAGGTTACATCCTAACTACATGGTTGAAAAATAAGATCACAATCCCTTGATAATCTAAGAAAGGAAATGCCTTATAGAAGAATTTCATCAAGTAAAGGCTTCCTCTCCTTATTGAACCCTGAGCTGTATTTCATTAAGTCCTGAGCAAACTACCAATTTCCTTTTGTTTTACAAGAAAAAAAAAAAGGCCTCCAAAGATAGACTTCTGTTTCTCAGTACAATCTCAGTCACATTTCAAATCACAACAAATTCTGTGCTTTCATAGATTCAAGTGGAGGCTGGAGGAGAAGCCTGTGTAACTGAAGCACAAATAATGCTAATTTAACATAAATGATCAGCTTGTATCTTCCATATATTTAAAAAGAAGTTAAAAGGTCTGTTCTTCATAGATTTGTTGACGTATAATTGACATATATATATACATGGAACTGCACATAGTTAATGTGTATGATTGGATGAGTTGGACATATGCGAACACTATGAAATACCATCACCACCACCTAGTTAACGGACATCGAAAGCTTTCCAGAATTTCCTTGTGTCCCTTTGGGTTTGTGTTTGTGTGTTTGTGTCTGTGGTAAGAACACTGAACACAACATCTGCCCTCTAAATAAATGTTAAAGGGAAGCAGGTCTGTTCTGTCATCTTTGTGTTAGTGATGGAATAGCCCTCTACAGGATCCAAACTCCTGCCAAGCATATGAATCACAATTGGACTCTCTCTTGATTACCTTTCAATGCCAAGTAAAAGCTTGCTTCCTGCCGCCCCACTGAAATACACTGGAATGAAATCACACGAACGCTCCTATCGGAGCATATGGTTGAATGAGCTCTACAGCACAGATTGAATATTGAGCTTTGCACAACAATAAATCGCAGGTTTAACTGCCTGAAGCAGTGGTACGTATAGCCTATTTTATGGCACTTACACTTATGGAACTAATTCAAGTAGAAAATTATCTATGATATCTTTTTGAATGAAGACATTTCAAGAATAAGCTGCATGTGTTTTTAAGATTTGGTTTAACTTTGCAAAAATACACAGACTGTTCACATAGGAGGAATATATTTGGTTAAGTAGGTGTCAAATTCAATAAGCCAAAAGTCATGTGGTGGCTCTTCACAAAGAAAATTTTATCTCTCAAAAAGATCAAAAAAGTTTCTATTCACAAGCAACACCACAACAAACCATCATGACAACAGTAATTTTGAACCAAATAATGCATTGGTTGGGTTTATTTCACTGTATTTCATCTATTTTAAGCCATTAGTTATAAGATTCATCATTATTTTATCACATACACCATGATTAAGAAAAAATGCTGCCAATTGAACAATGATTTAATGTTTTAACCAGTCATACTTGGTGCACATAAACGCCACATTTAATTTTTATCTATTCTGGGATTTTGTGTGGTAAGCAATATTCTACTACGGATCCCAAAAACAAAACTTAAATAGCTTCTGCAGAGCATTTTTCTTTCTCAAACGTATAAATATTAAGTTGCTGCTTTAAAAGAAAATGAGGACATAGAGCTATTTCTCTAATGATAAATATTTGTTTCACAAATATGGAAATTACCCCTGATTAACCACTTTTCGTGCCTTCCTAAATGCACAGTAACTTTTCATTTAATGCCAAATCGTGGTGTAATCCTTTAAAGACATTTCAAATGGCAAGTAAACATATGTGTTGTAACAACAGTGTACATCACTATTGAAGAGAAGAATATATACAGCTATAGCTAGCTATGTCCACATACACTAAATGAAACCATACCCTAACCTCTACCTGGCCAAACGTGATTGTAAGCGAGCATCAATTGTAATTCACATCTCAGCTTCAGATCAAAACACACACGTGTGCACACGTGCATGCATGCACATGCACATATATAGCAAAAAAAAAGAAATAAAATAAGATTTTTAAAAAAGTATTTTGAGTTTCTATAGGCCAGGAATGGCTCTGGGTACTGGGGATATAGCAGTACAAAAACAAACAAGTAAGCAATGAGAGGAAAAGGTTACTTCAAGGAGCTCATGATCTGATGGGGAAGGTGGACAATGAACATAGTAAAGGGGAAAAGACGTAGCACACCATTTACTGGTCATTGCTTTGGAACCCAGAAAGGACCTAATAGTTACAATGACATTCCTCCTTGGTATAACCTTGGGCCAAAATTCACAAGTGAGGAATGGAGGACAGAGGAGAGCATACAACCTCCAACTAGTTGGCACCAAAGCTGAATGGAACGAAAGGTCCTTCGATCTTTAGAACAACCCGCAGTGTCCCCAAGTCCCGTCACACGCAGAGTAGGAAGGAGGGGATGTTATTTACATACCAGCTTGCCTGGCTCCCTGTCATTTCTAAGCAATAAAAGTACTGATGCAAAGCTGTGAGATTGAATCCACTCTCTTCCCCTTGGGACAGCTCAGCACAGTTGATTTGCTGTTTTAAACAGAAGTATGGTTTTGTTTTGTTTTGTTTTGAGAGAGAGAGAAATCAGAGTTTATGGCTAAAGTTTTTGGCTAAAGTTTATGGTTAAAGTTTTTAAAATTATCAATTATAGAACCCAGGATTCTGAATTTAATGGGCTGTTACTGTAGATTCATTAAAGGAGGGCTAATGTTCACTATAGTATAATCTATGTGTCTAATTTCAAAATAATGGAAACTCCTGGAAATTGCTGTCCAACTTTTCAAGCACTGTCTGCTCGTGAAATATGAGCTTCTCAAGCAGAGCCCGGAGGCCTGGTGAGCCCAGTAGGCCTCGCTTTATCACCATTCACCCTCACACATTGGTTAAATACCAATGTGACCCCAAGGCGATTTCAACTGGCTTTTTTCTCCCTATGTGAGCCTCAGCCCTCCAGAGCTATTAAGCTACTCTATTCTTCTGCTAATTATCCGAAATGTTACTAATCAGACCCCCAAACTCATGGAACTTCTTCAAAGCTCTACTCTACAATGACAATGGAGCTGAAGTTAAAAATATAATTTAGAGATTGAAAAAGGAGATTCTAGTGGTTAATTCTCAAACTTGTAGAACTTAATACACATGCCATTCCCTTCTTTGGTCTGATTTTTTTTTCTTGTTTCCCCAAATTATTTTTAATTGGGGAAGCTTCAGTCTTTTGCAAAAAGATTAGGAAATAGTCACCATTAAAAAACCAAACCAAAACATTATTTGCTTTCATATCAATGCTAATATTTTTAACACTTTGGTTCAAAATTATGTGTGTCATATATCCTGCTTTATTACCTTGCCAATAGAACCTCACCTCGCCCCACCTCACTTTCAGCCTTGAAGTGCAGTGGTGCCCAGTTTCATTTTCTTTGAGATTCTGGAATGATGGAAGCTCTGGAAAATTGAATTATGGCACAGATCCTGATAACGGATCCGCTCTAAAGCCAAAGAGTCAACATGCAATGCTGTCTCCATCGAGTGAGTACACGCTACTCCCGGTGTTTACCTGGTGGTAGTGGGAACCAATCTAATGGAGACAAAGGCCTTTGCTGAATTCCTAAGGCAGAGGGACAACAGGCATAGGCACTATTGCAAGTGTTTCACCCACAATAAGCAGCCCTCTGTCTTCTGCAGAAACCAACGAGGGCAGTGAAGTGATGGGGATTTTTCTGCAGAACCTTCCAGCTGCTAACATTGTACTCTGCATTCTCCCCTGTGGTACCTGTCTTCCTCTGACTGGCTTATCTCACTCAGCATAATGCCCTCAGGGTCCATCCCTGTGAGGCAAAGGGTCAGAGTTCTTTGTTTTGCAGCTGAGTAGTACTCTGTGGTGTGAATGCACTGCAGTTTTTTTTATTTTTTTATCGGCTCATCTACTAATGCACCCTTGGGCCGGCTCCAGATCACAGCTATTTTAGTAATGCTGCTATGAACACAAGGGCTGCATATGTTCTTCCTGATGGGTGTTTTGGGCTTCTTGGAATATAGTCTTAGAAGTGGGATTGCTGAGTCAAACTGTAGTTCCATTTTTAATTTTTTGAGGAAACTCCATACTGTTTTTCCATAGCTGCTGTACCAGTCTGCATTCCCACCAGCAGTGGACTAGCGTTCCCGACTGGTAATTTTAGGAGCAACATCTAGTTATGCGTAGTTCATTTCCCGTTCTTGCTTTTTGTCATTTGCTTTTCCGCAGAGCGGGTGTATTTTGTTCCATTCTTTTTGTGCAGTACAAGGAAACTGTCAGATGGGGGGAACCTGCGTTTGTCCAATACTAGCTAAATGAGCAAGTCTGCTCAACTGCAGAGTTCACTACTAGGACATTTCTGTTGCACGCACCTGAACCATATTCTCTAATAGCTGCCTCCATAGTACAGTTCATGTTTGCCCTTTGTCGGCCTGATTCTTCGTCGGGAGTACATTTTATTAGCCTTCTCCAACCCCGACATTTTTAGGAACTTAGATTCCACCAGCAAAGGTCTCAGGACTTGCTGGAGAATTGGACCACAAGTAGGAGCTTCTCTCCACGATGGCTGCCTGCTCTGTGAATGTCAGGATTAAGCAGTAGTGCTTGTAGTGGAAGTAGCAGCAAGTAACTGGCATTTATTGAGTGCTTACTACGGCATAGGCATAATAGGTGAGAAAAGTCAAATAAGTGGCTTTAATCTTCACAACAACTCTGAGCAGCAATTATATGCAAATCCTAATTTGGGGGATGTGCAGACTGAGTCACCAGAACTAAAACAACATGCTCAAGTCCACAAATCAATGCTGAATGAGGCTGGAGTTGAATTACGGGCATGGAGTTCCCAGTATCTATCACTAATTACATCTTGTTTGACATTTTCTTCTTGATCACTTTGAGTTAATTACTTCACATTTTCTAATACGCTTGTTTTTAATGGCTCCTGCTCTACAATGATTCCATGTATTTATAATCTTGATCCTCTTTTACATAATTTGTATCTGGAAATAATTTTGCCGAGGCCTTTCATTTAGTAGTCATGAACATTACAACTGCATGCCCCATTTTGTAAGCAAGGCTAGAGCATAGGAAGGGCAACTGGGCTGGATTTAGAAGATTTGAACTAAAATGAGTGAAAAAGTGGCTGCAATCATGTGCTTTTCGTTCAGAATAGCTCCCAGTCACCACATGGCTGTTCATCAATCTGTTCCCCACACTTTACAAATTCGATCCAGAAGATAGACATTGCTGCCCTTTGATTAGCAATATTAAAGCCACAAGTACCAAAAAATAGCAAAGCTTAATACAGTCCTGTTGATAGTTTAGCTAAACTACTCCATAATATTATTGCCTGAACTAATACCTATAAGTCTCTTTCTCTCTCTCCTCTCTCCTCATAGATATATAGATAGACAGATATAGACATAGATATATATTGAATATAGATTTAGATAGAGTTATATATAAACATACATAGATAGGAAGAGAAAGAGAAAGAGAGATGGATATATAACCTACAGTTTCTGTTTCTCTGGTTGAATCTTGACTGATTAAATGCCGTATGTCTTGGGGATGAAAATGATAAAGCAATGTGTGTGTGTGTGTTTGTGTGGGTGTGTGTCTCCTTATCCACATACATAATGCTCATCGTGTTAAAAACTTAACAAATGTTTTCTGCTTTGTGAAGGGCTGGGCTATGAGTTAGAGTAAATATAAATTTAGTCTTCTTATCTCCATAGTACACATCACTTGAGGGTTTGTCAATATTTCAGTGGAGTCTTTTGACATTTATCAGTCAGCATTGGCGGTTTTGACAGGTTACCTACTTGCTGAATACCAGATGCAAGAGCACTGAGCTGTCATTTTTAGACTAGATATTACTTTGAAGTGATTATTTTTAAGGTTACTTCCTCCATATATTTAATTCAGACTCTGTGCCATCTCAATTGTGAAGTGCTTTGATGTAAATTTTATCTGTCTGCCGTATATGCAATATTAATGCTTTTGATACATAGATCTTTGTATTCAAAGAATTTTCATGATTTTAATACATCAAGGTATGAGATACGGTACATTCTGTTTATATTGATGTCATATTAATACTTTAACATGTCAAATGGAAGTTTCTGCATAATTTGATGATCACTTAAGGCATAAGATATGTTTCTTAAATTACTTCTCCAAAATTCACTTCAAGTGTCATAAATAAATCAATAATAAGTATATAAATAAAAATTCAAGTAATGTCAAACTTTTTAAATAATTGTGTGGTATAGTTTTTGTGGGTGAGGGGTTAATCTAAGAGTAGAATAAGCTTACAGAAAGCTTTATTGAAAAGAGGGTGTAGAAAACAATAGGAAGAAAATTGCAGACACATATCCACACATCCATAGAATGGAACTATTTCTATATCACTGCATATGCATAGGCTTGATTCACCCTTGTTGTGCATTTGTATTCTTAAGCAAAAGATGAAAATAAACTCATCAGCTAGTGAAAAAGTTCATTTGCATGATATCAAATCCTATAACTCATTAGAGTTTTTCTAATCAACTCATCTGAATAAGATATGATGATGATGATGATGATGATGATGATGATATGAAGATGTGAGGGAGCAATAACTGCACTTGCATGGTAAGGCTACTCTATAAGAGTATAGTCCAATTAGATAGAGAGGAAACATTTAGCTTATAGGATGTATTTATATTCACAGCTGCATGATGCTGATGGCAGTCAGGAATGCCAATTTTATTGTTTGTTCACAGTTGTAGGGCTGCCTCTGGTGATTGGAGCCCCAACCTGATTTTCCCTCAAGCAAGCTAGGGTGGAATATAATCAAGGATGAAGTCAAAAAACAATGGAGGCTTCTCGATACAACTCTAAATTTATTTTAGAACCAAATTCATTTATGAGTTACCAGTAATTGAACTTATATTGGCAAATTTTATAAATGAAGAAAAATAAATATAGCATTAAAAAGTACTTAAACAATAATAGATGATTGTAATAAAAATATGAACTACTGTACTATGTAATTTAAAAAGCTTTTAATATATATAGCTGTGTGGGCAAGTGTATACTGAATTTTTTTAAAAAAAAAAACTACCTTTATTTAAATCAGTATTAATTGCCATTCTTTAAAATCAAGATGTTAAGTATTTCAATACAGAATTACAATAATCGTCTACATCACAATAATTACTCCGATTCTAAGACTACATTATGTCTTGTTAAATTTTAAACTAAACTGAACGAACAGAAAGTTATTTTTTTTCTTTTTTTAAACCAAAGCATTTTTACATGATTGCCTCCTGCTCACTTCCCAGTAAAAGAAAGCAGTGAATTCAGCGATTTGCATGGGTAGATGTGTAAGGGACCGCAGAATGGGTGAGAAGGGAGAAGAGTGGGGCTGGGCTACCAACTCCCAGATGGAGAAATCGCAGGTAAGTAAATAGGGTGTCACATTCAGGAGTGCAGTGAGGACTTTATTTCCACTAATAAATCTTTCATTTTCATTAGTGACAACATCAGAGAATTAATGCAGGAAAACGAAGCAAAACAAAAAACAACACAGAGGATGCTTGCAGTGAGGGTGCTAGAGCAACCTGAAGAAGAGCACACCCTGAATTCCAGAGAAGGCCGGAGCCGCGTGTTCCAGGTCAAGTGAAGAGCAGGTCCTCATCCGCTGAACAGTGCTTCACAGGAGGAAGCTGGATCCGGAAGGGCTCTCCTGGGCCTGACGGAAAGGTTAGCTTCATCCCAAGTCTATAACTTATGTGTAAAAGCAGTGGTGCTTGAGGAGAAAGATGGGTGTCAAGTCTAAAGAATAGGTGTTAATTCTCATTAAAACACACATTTGCTCTATGACCTTAGGCAAGGCAAGCCCCAAATCTACCAGCGATTTTTCCAGTAACAAATGGTAAGCAGCAGCTACAAATGCTAATCACACACGTTTATCATCCGATGACACTGCTGTGAGTAGTATAGAGGCTTGCTAACAGAAAAATAAAGGCATTAAAAAAAAAAAAAGATGAAATTACCCTACCTGGTCTCGTCAAAGCAGAGAATTTGGTTATTTCTTTTGAAGTTATTACAGAAATTTCATACTTTAACTTCCTCTTTCATTACCGATTACTCATCTGCTTCACAATTTTCATGTTAAAAAAATAGAAAATATAGATAAAAATTAATTTACAAGAAATTCCCAACATTCATAGTTGTTTATTTTTGTATATGTGTATGCATATATATTTGGGAACTTATACATAAAGTTTTGATTAAGAATATAGATACTAATCAAGGGATAAGTAAAAATGATCACAGAGCTATATGTAATAGGATTCTTTATTTAGACATATTCTTACTGTGAAAGTAGTCTTCTGGATAAAAGTAAAGCAGGTAAAATGAAGTTGAGGCATAATCCACATTCAGAGCCCAAAGCTTCTTGCTAATGACCAAGTTGTACTGTTTCCTTTTTGAGATAAGTTGTTATATTGATTTTTTCCATTGAATAAAAGGATAATTAACAAAATTTATCCTGTCAAAGGATGGAGAAAATTAAATAGACCATATGGGGACAATTCTCTATTAATGAACTGAAGTGGAAAATTGAGGCGAATGTTGAAAGTTAAACTTTTTTTAAATCTTGTAGCCTCCATCATTTCAGTAATATAGGTCAAAGTATGGGAAGACCTGGTATAGCCATATGATCCGTCTTACATATCCACTCCTTTGTACTAGAGTAGTAGCTATAAGCCTTTGGTGTTAAGTCATATGTCTAGAACATGGGGTTTTAGCAGGTGATTGGGAATCAGCACATGAAACACTTTGGCGGACCCTATGCTGTAGTGGGAGGGTAGTTACTAAAAAGGAAGGTGGCTGCTTTGGACATGACTCATATTGTATAGATTACCCTAAGATTAATATTTGCACGGCATTTAAATGTCTAGCATTGCAATAAATGTTTTACTAAGATTACTTCTTTTTTATCTTTCAGTATACCTATATCACCCTTAATTTATGAAAGAATTTATCTTAGAATGTATTAGCAAGTAGCTCAAAGTAACTTAATGGCGGTAAAGCTAGGACTAAACATGCTTGTGTTTGACTCTGAGGTCAATTTTTTAAAGTTTTATTGCATAATAATGAACATAGCTCCACATGTTTAAAAAGTACAATTTGATAAATTTTGATATATGTGCACATCCATGAAAAAAACTATCACATCAAACAGGATAATGTCCATACTCAAGATTTCCCTACACCCCCTTCTAATCTGTCCCTCCAGTCTCTCAATCACCCTTCTTGTCCCCAGGAAATTACTGATCTGTTTCATGTCCCCATAGATTAATTTGCATTTGCCAGAATTGTATATAATTGGAATCACTTAGTATGTAAATTCTTTTCTGGCTTCTTTCACTCAGAGTAATCATTTTAAGATATATTTAAAGATATATCCATATAATTGTGTTTATAAAATTTTGGGGAATTTTTTGGTTTGTTTTATATTGCTGATCAGTATTCACCATATGGACATATACCACAAATGTTTGCCCAGAATATGTTACTGAACATTTGTGTGGTTTCTACTTCTTGGTTATTTACAAATAAACCACTATCAACATTTAAGTGTACATCTTTTCATGGATGAATATCATTTTTAATTTTCTTGGGTGAACACATAGGAGTGGATGTCTGGGCTGTAAGTTAGTTGTGCTTTTAATTTTTGAAGGAACTGTCAAACTGTTTTTACAAAGTGCTGGTTCTGCTTGACCTTTGCACTGTTTTCCATTCTAATTGTTTCACATCTTCATGGACACATTAGTGGCCATGCTTCTAGTTTTACACATTAAATAGGTAGCTGAGCCCTGACCAGTTTGGCTCAGTGGCTAGAGCATCGGCCTGCGGACTGAAGGGTCCCAGGTTTGATTCTAGTCAAGGGCATGTACCTTGGTTGCAGGCACATCCCTAGTGGGGAGTATGCAGGAGGCAGCTGATCGATGTTTCTCTCTCATCGATGTTTCTAACTCTCTATCCCTCTCCCCTCCTCTCTTTAAAAAAATCAATAAAAATATATATTTTTAAAAATAGGTAGCTGAGTCACTCAGGATTAATTTGAGAATTCTTCAAGGCCAGCAATGTTGAGTGAGCATCTTTTCATGTGCTCTTATGTAATCCATATGGTGAGGTGAAGTGTCTGTTTGAATCTTGCCTATTTTTAGGAGGTTGTTTGCAGTTTCCTTAACTACAGACAGTCCTCTACTTACAATGGTTTGACCCATGATTTTTGTGACTTTATGGTGTGAAAGTGATTTGCATTCAGTAGAAACCTTACTCTGAATCTGGAATTTTGACATTTTCCTGGGCTAGAATATGCAGTAGGTGGTCCCCTCTCCTGGGGTTGGGAAGTGGCACTGGAGAGCAGCTCCCAGTTAGCCAAGTGATCACCAGTATTTCTCTCTCTGTCTTTCCCTCTCTGCCACTCTCTCTAAAAATCAATGGGAAAATATCCGTGGGTGATATTTTTTGTTAATAAAAAAAATTCCATCTGTGTCTCCCATTTCTGGTGAGAAGAAAGGAAGGCAATTACTCTTGAGCTGACATTCAAGATAACTGATTGTCCACCTGTAGGCTAATGTCAGTGTTCTGAGCATAGTTGAGGTAGACTGGGTTGAGCTATGATGTTCAGTAGTCCAGGTGTATTAAATGCATTTTCAACTTATATTTTCAGCAAAGAGTGGGTTATTCAGAACATAACCCCATTATAAGTCAAGGAGGCTCTGAATTGAATTTTGAGGATTCTTTATATGTTCTGCATATAAATAGTTTATCATATATGTTATTTGGAAATATAGAGGGTGGGCAAAAATAGACTGACAGTTATTCCTATGGAAAAAGACATGTAACTTATGATTATTACAATAGCTTTATTAACAGTGTGTTTTGCATATTCACAACTATAAACCTACTTTAGTGATTTCCACCCACTCATTCCTTATATTGGTCATGTGTGTTCTTTTTCTCCTAATCAGTGTAGCTAGAGTTTTATCAGTGTTATTTATCGCATCAACTAGGTTTGGTTTCATTGATTTTTCTGTATTGTTTTCTGTTTTATTTCTATTTTATTATTTTGAATGGGATATTTACTTTTTTCTTCTTATGTTTGATTTTATTTCCCCTTACTTTTCTAGTTTTTAAGATGGAAAATGTGATTCTTAAATTGAGATCAGTCTTTTCTAATATAAGCATTTGATATTATAAGTATTCTTCTATTTTAACTATACCGCCCAAATTTTATATGTAATCATCTTATTTTAATTCAGTTAAAAACACTTTTTATTTGTTTTTTGATTATTTGTTTGACCAATAAGTTATGTATAAGTACATTATTCAGTTTATATATATTTGGAGAATATTCCAAATAGTTATTAATTTTTAATTTAATACCATTGAAATTTTAAATCATAGTTTGTATTGCTTGAATTATTTTAAACTTGTTGAGACTTGTTTTATGACTCAGAATATGGACCCATATTGTTTTTCACCTTTTAGAGATTACTATTTTTTGTTATAGGATGTTGACTATCTTGAGCACCATTGTTTGATACACACTCAACTTGATTTTCAGTTGTTATTTGCAAAGGAGTAAATGTGGTCCATGTTACTCCATCTTGGATGTAAAAGGCTTTGTGAGACCAATTTTAAATCTTTATATTAAAGCAATTCGAGTAATCCATTTCAGAAGGTGTTGCTTTTGTCATATGAAAAGTAAACAATTTAAGGGAAAACATACATTTATTATGTGCATATATTGTTTTGTACTTTCATTTTAATAAAAGATCTTGAATTTTATTTTTATATTTAAGGAAGTTTTCTATTTCAGAACTTTCATCCTCTAGGAAAGAACAAAATCAATTAAATATTTTTACTATATTGACCCTCTATTATACACTTAAGTGATTTGTGCCATGGGCAAATTATTACTTATTTTATCACTTCTCACATTCTTATCAGTGCTATTACAACAAAAGCCACACCTTAGTGGAAATAAACTGTGGTTATCATATTTATGAAAATACTTCAGAAAGTGTAGTTTATCTTTACTTTTATATCACCAGTTATAATTTTTGAAATATTTTCAGAGCCTAAGACTTCAGTTTCCACAGTAAACAGACATCTAATAAATGATTAATTATAATAAACTCCCCTGTGCTTTTGCAATAGGTGAAAAGAAAAATTGAAACAACTGTTTTTATAATTCAAGTTAAAAACTAATCAGCAAAGACAATACAACTATTATTTGGAATCCTAAATACAAGAGCTTAAATTGTTGAAGCAATTCCCCATACAAATCAGTTCACAAGTTAACTGTGGTTTCAAATATCTGGTATAATTGTCCATGTTATACTTTGCCTTCCTTTCCACATGCTCAGAGGGAGTAAGGAATTAAGACAAGGACTTAGATATCTCAGAGCAGAATTGTTGACCATGGTAACAATTGTTAGTCAAGAGTTACACATGGCAGACAAAGTGGGAGTTCAGACAATTATTTTTCATAATTGGAATAGTAATGTTTCTGTCATAAAGCTCCTCTTTATAAGGATGCTGATGCATTCACAGCTAACGGACATTTCTTTCTTATGCTGGGAATGGAGACACGCTGCCTTACTGGCTTGGGTATAACATATCATCAAACATTACTTTAGTTGATGTGGATGATAACATTTCCATGTGCTTCCTCTGAACGCCGATGCTAATTAGCAGCACCATATGGTCATGATGGAGAGGAAGTTCTGCTGCCACAGCTGACCACTGGGTATTTTTGACCCAGAGATGCATTCAGCAAACAGCCTACAGCTACCAGTCCCTTCAGGGATTGGCTTATCTGCAGAAAACTGCCACAAGGTCATACTTTTCTCAGGACAACCTACATGTAAAAATTGTGCTGGTATTCGGGCCAGGATATTTGGGCCCACTGTGGGACAGTTACGTGGGTGGGTTTTTTAAATTTTATTTTATTGTTTAATGTATTATCAATAGTGGTACATATGTCTCTTTTTTCCCATTGACTCAAGAGCTCTCTATGTGGTTCACTGAGGCTGATCTCTGGCCAGCACTGCAGCTTTACTTACTCCTCTGCTCAAACCTGCTCTTTTCCCATCCTTCTTGGCTACTTTTCTCAAAAGTATCCTTTAGTAAGTACTGCCCTCCACCTTCTGTCCCTTGGAATATAGTTGCCAAAAAAAGTACTCTTGTAAGTAATCCAAGCAGCAGGTCATAAAGATGGAGTTTTAGAGCTGGGTCAATCCCTACCCAGGTCTCAATGAGCGTTCTTCCCCGGTGGGAACCGCCATAGAATCATAACTTTCACTGGTGACGAACAGGCATCATATGCTGGTGGAAGACTGGATCAGTGGGTGTGATAGATCTGATCTGAAAATTATGAAGGAAATAGTAATTATAAATACAATGGAATTACATAGCTATTGCTAAACTCCATTGATATTCTAGATTTTAAAAAGGTAACTGAAAGCAAACTAATTAACAGGCAACTAAAAGCCACTTATAAAATCCAGAGATCCTCTTTGGTAGCCTAACTTTAGGGGGAAACTTGAATATAAGAATTACCAAGCTCCAAGGAATGGAGAGGCAGATCGGCTAAGCCAAAATCATGGCCCTGGTTGAGAAACAATGGGAAGCTACCATATGGGAAGGGGTCATCATGAATATCTCCTCCAAAACTTTGAATTCTGAGATTTCTCCAAGTTCTGTGAGCCTAAGGAAGTAATCCACCTCTCTCATCCTTATTATAAGCTAGCTCTTCAAACTCCCTGAAAGTTAATTCAGAACCCCTGTTTCCTCCCCTGATTGTAACCTCCACCACAACCACCAAAGACATTCCTAGGAACAAAATATATGAACATCCAAACAAGGATGCTGCTCAGACCATTAGAAATAATTAAGGATGGTCAATCAGGAGACTAAGAGCGGTTGTTTGAACAAAATGTCACAGTTGTTGGCTCAATTTATAGTCCTGAGCCATTTTTAGGACCCATACCATAAAGATTGAAGGAGGGGACAGTTGTCAGGATGAATAGACGATGCAATTCAATGGCAGTGACACGACCAATCTTACCCAAAAGGGTCCTTTAGCATATTGTGCTTATGACTAGACAGTGAGGAAAGGGGAGCAAAAAAATCTCTGGATCTGTACCACCCTTTAGATGTAAACAAAAACTTCTAGGGAGAGATACGTCTCTAAATCTCAGAAGTGAAATAGAATCTCTAGCTTCCGAGACATGTCTGCTATTTAATCGTAAACCGAGGAAGATGTAAAAACATGAAAATTTTGACAGAGCATTGTCTCTCAGGAAATATGTGGCTATGAATTTGGTGATTGCATTGTTTGCTATTTCTTTCATAAAAGAGGATTTGCAACTATTTGAATGAAGAAAGAATGAATATTATGCATTTACTCTTCCTGCCTCTGTTGTGATATAGCCTGATTATAATATAGTCTGGATATCCCACAGACCACTACATATCTCCATTATAATGGCACCATGATAACTAGCCAATGAAAAGAGGGCCCAGTGTGTTGCAGACCTTGGAAAGATACATGCACTTGAGAAAGTGGAAACTACTATGAATTTTCATGGGTTCACCGCATTGGCAACAATGGTTAAGGACATGCCAGGATATCCCACTAGGAGAATAATACGAATTACTGCATTTTGTACCTCACACCGTGATGAAGGAAGCTTAATCCCTTATTGTGACTCATTGGGCTTTACAGCTACTCAGTGGCACACCTGGGAATATGGTGCTCATCCACACACTGCGTGATATGAAAGCCTAGCAGCTTTGAACAATCCCTAGGGCAGGAATGGGTTACAGAGCATGCCTGGGCCACTTAAATAATATGACCCAGCATCCCCCAAGCTGTTAGAACAGAGTTAAGCAGAAGTGCTTTGTGGAGTTTATAGTAAGCCTTAGTAGGAAAATCAAAATGTCTAACTCTGGGATTAGGATAAAAGCCATGTCATCTTCAGTGGGGAATTTTATTCCTTATTGTAAAACACTCCTATCATGTTATTGTGTCCTGTAGAGATAGGTCATGTGACCATGGGTATAGAACTGCATGTCATGAGGTAGGTTCTCACAGACCCACTAAGTATGTATTTGTTTAGTCCTTACCTGAGGATATTTTTCATTGATTTTAGAGGGAGTGGAAGAGAGAAAGAGAGAGAGAGAGAAACATTGATCTGTTGCCTTCAATATGTACCCCAACCGGGGATCAAACCCGAAATATTTTGATATACAGGATGACACTCCAATGCATACACCCAGCCAGGGGCCAGGGCTCCAGTAGTTTGGGGAAACCCAATGAGAATTCATTACTGGATGGAAGTGGTACGTACACAAATGGCTTGGGCAGGGCCAAGAGTACAAGCCAACTGTCTGAGCAGGTAGCCCTGATGCCATGCCATCCCTCCTACTGCTTTTACCTCAGCTCAGCCTGTAGCCATGTGGATTATCCTTTGCTGTCAGCTAATAAAGAAGAAAAACACCCCGTGCTTGGTTTCTCAGATGGGTTGGCTTGGTGTGTGTTGGGCACTTGATTTTAAGGCCTCCTTAAAATAAAGCTGTGAAGGAAAACTCCCCCAAACAGTGAGTTTTTATCTATTTTGAGTGGATTGTAATGAGCAAGGAGATATCTCACATGACTGTGGACAAGTTACTTAACCCAGGATTTCAATATATGCCCTTCTCATTCATATAGCTTTTCTTAAAACAATAGCTCTGTTCTATGATGTAGTATAGCAGGAACTGTGTGATTATCTCATATTTCAGATTAAGGCCTAGCCTGTTTGGCTCAGTGGATAGAGTGTCAGCCCGTGTTCGGTTCCGATCCAGGGCATATACGTCTCAATTGCAGGCTTGAACCCAGACTGGGGGAGTGTAGGTGGGGGGAGGGAGTGGAAGGGGAGAGAGGTGCTGAGGGGGAGGGGGCATGGGCAACCAATCAATGGTCTCTCTCACATTGATGTTTCTTCCTCTCCCCATTCCTTCCACTCTCTCTAAAAAAAAAAAAAAAAAAAAAAGGAAAAATACCGTCAGGTTAGGATTTGTAACAATAAAAATTCAGACTAAATCTCAAGTGTTGCACTTACTGTATTTTCCGGGTGTCATCTTATAGGGCGGGTGCTGAAACTTCCCAGCCGGACTGGAAAATCTGCGGTCAACACATACGGTGTGGGGAGCTCAAAAACAGCCGCACTCCACTCATTTCAATGGAGCTGGACGGAGACCACAAGTGTCTCCCGTCGGCTCCTTTTTGTGCCGCATACGGTCTCTGTCTGGACTTTTTAACCCAGGAAAATCTTCTCAAAAGTTGGGGGTCATCTTATATGCCCAGTCATCTTATACGCCAGAAAATACGGTATGTCCAAATATATAAAAATACCAGCTTGTTTAGATTTGTTTTCACATATACAATTCTGTGAGGGTGTAACTAATTTCTTATATTCTTTAGGAGCTCCCACACCTGTAATATTTGGAAAGCATTCCTATGAAGAGGCCATGCCTTCTCTCCTGGTGTGTGGTTAAAATCCAGTGTAGAAGAAATGTTTCTTGCCAGTAAGTAGATTTACATACAAGCTAAAATAGAAAGGAAGAAAATGAGTAGAAGTATTTACACTTCAAATATTGCCACCCAAATGCATATTAAAATAAATGACTTTTGGGTAGAGATAATGAACCAAAAGTAAATCACTTACACAAGTTGAAAGACTGGAATATTCAAATATCAATTATTGATGAGCTGTATGTTTCAAACTAAGTTATTTTATTACCAGTTACCAGACAATGGCTAGTATTATCTTTCAGCTAGACTAGAATGCCTTTAATTATCTTCGGAGTATCTAAACATGCAAATAACTTTTCCTTTCAGGGCGTAATCATCCTTAAAGGATTTTGTTTTCAAGTTTCCCTTCCTTTGAACTAATGCCAGTTTGTGTCTGTATTACTCTCTTGCTCGCTAATCAAATGGCATCACCTGCTGTCACCTGTTTATTATTTGCTTGCTTATTTGTTTTTATCTTTTCATTACTAACTTTTCACGCATTTAGCTTTCTTTTCAAGGCAAAATTGTAAATATATTGAAGGCAAAGGCAGAGTTGTACATTTCCTAGATTTGAATGCTGTTCACAATAACAAAGTATTTTTAAAAGTCCTTTATCTTGCTTTTACTCATAACTGTCATAATTAGTTGAAACATCAATTGAGGTATGTTTTAACTTCTTTTAAAAAGTACCCTATATGATTAATCATATTTTGGATCATAGATGCATCAAATGATTAGGAATAGTATAACCAATTGACTTTTTCCTGAGAAAAGCTGAATTTCAAAGCTTCAAATAATGCAGGGTGGTTCGGATTGGTGAAATTCTTCAGTAATGCAGTTGAGAAATGTACATGTTAGAAAATGAATGTGGAAATTAGAGACTGAGGTAGTGTAATAAACAAAAATAGCATACTGAAACTCTACTACAACAATGGAAGAGACCCAAAGTTTCACAATTTTTTTGGAAAAAAACAAATTGTGATTTAAAAGCTCCAATTATGAAGCAAAATGTCAGATGTTTATGCCACTGAGGAAAATTGGTAATCTTCAAAGGCAAAAATAAATAGAATAGGCTCCAAAATAAATTACATCTGTATTAAATTAATGCATTTGTTTAAAAAATTATTTAGCCTTTGAATTACATTTGCTAATTTGAATTCTGGTTTTTCTTGAAAAAAAGAATGTATTTATATGAAAAATATTAGCTGCCTAAAACAAGAGTCAAAGCAAAACCAATCCGAAAAACAAAAATGACTCTGAATACATTACTGATAAATATGATCATTTTAAGCATGTTTCAAAACTGGGATTTTAACTATCCCTCTGTAGCTGCAAGCATAATGTGTTCATCAGGTGGTGAGAACATGCCTCCAGATATATCCCACTTACATTTTGATTATTAAGAATACAGGTTTCTGCTCAGAGACTTTCATTTTTATTTTTTCCCAAAATGGCTCATTTTGAATACATTTTAGTGTTAAGACACTGTTGCAATCACATCATTATATGTATCATAATTCAGTAGGTTACAGGGAATAAACAAATCAATGAAAAGAAGGCAATATGGCTACTTCCTAAAAGGTAATAAAGAACTGGCATAAAGAATTTATTTCCACTTTTTAAATGCATTATTACCCATTATAAACAGCAATGCCTAAAAGTAGGCAATTTTGAAAAGAGCTTCTATTACATTGGAAATCATCACATTATCTGGGGAACTATAAAAGAGATGTTAGAGAAAAGGAAAGGACATCTGTATGTGAAATATGCACACAAATACAGTGAAGTGAGACCTTTATTTCATAGTACTAGAGGCCCAATGCACAAAATTTATGAAGAGTAGGCCTTCCTTCCCTTGGCTGCCGACACCTCTTTCCTCTGGCACCCAGGACCCAGGCTTCCTTCACACCCCCAGCTTCGTCTGAAAGGACGTCTGGGAAGGATGCCCGGTCTAATCAGCATATTACACTTTTATTATAATAGATTCCATGGATAAAAGCACAGTGAATTGTCTTCTAAAGCTGACTATACAATAAAGAATAGTCAGGTCATTAGTATGATCATGTTATAGTCAAGTTTGCACAGGTGGGATCTCAGGAAGTATTCACTGAAAATTAAATAAGAATACTGTTAGATTATACAACCACTAGTGGGAGAGGTACTCTCAGCCAATCACAAATGCACACCTTTGTGTAAATCAGCATTAAAAATGGGAGGAGGAGATGGTCATATTTAAAGTACCTGAGGATGGTAGGAATTTTGAAACTTTATTTTAGTAAGCCCACATTATAAAACACACATTCAGTATATAACTTCCAAAACAATAAGGTAAGAAAAAACATTTACAATCAAGGAGAATGCAGTAAGAGAAAGTTAAAGGAAGCAGAGAAAAAAAATCAACATGTAGTAAGCAGAAAATGAGAAGAGAAAATCATCCAAATAAGTAATCACAACACATGTGAAGACACCTGTTTCCAGTTAAAAGACAAATATTGTAATGTTTACTTTTTAAAAGTACAGCTACATCTATGTATGTAAAAGCCTAATATGCAAAGTGTCTGCTCGTAGCAAAAGTAAACAAAAATGTACATTGCTTTTACCTAACCAATTTATATCAATCAATGATTGATTGATTATGATTAGATGGTTCAAGAAAATAAAAGAGGGTACAACAAATGTTGTATAATAAGAAATGATCAATTGGATTAGAAGTTTTTCTGCAGGTAGATTGTTTATTCAAGAGCAATATGAAAAAGAAGCATCGAACAGACTATCAAACTACAGCGGGAAGGCAGGGAAGGGTTTTGGGGGGTGGGGAGTAAGAGATCAACTGAAGGACTTGTATGCATGCATACAAGCATATGCATGCTTGGGCACAAGACTCCAGGAAGAGGAGGGGTAGGGGAGGCTGGGAGGAGGTCAATGGGGGGAAAAAAGGAGACATATGCACTACTATTTGTAATACTTTAAACAATAAAATAAAAATAAATAAATAAAGACCAAAAAAAGAGCAATATGATAGACCAACATCTTGAGCAAGGAATTTGGTCAGAGATAGTTCTGAAATGAGGCAATGAAACATAACCTTAAACGAAGATTAAAGCAGATCTTAAATCTCATTATGATCTTATTTCTAGATTTATATGAATAGACCACTGTATCTGACCTTTCTAGTAAAATGTGTAGTATTTAAAATAAAAAAACTTAAAGATTGTCTAGAAAATATACTGTGTAAGGAGTAATCCTTTAAATTAGGGAGAAACCTAATTTAAAAATAAAAACAGTTTTGTTTACTTCCACCGTGCAATTATAATCATTCATCTACTTTATAAGAGCATTTAAATAATAGTTTAGCTCAGTGGCAGGGCTAATTATAGCACAGTTAGCTTTATTTCCATTATCTCAACCTTCAAACAGAAACAAGTTTTAAAAAAAAGTTGGAACATGAGTGAAGATACAAAAGGCTTTAGAGAGGAGGGGATACGGTAGCAGACAGATATTTTATGAAAGCATTAATCTATATTAAAATTGTCAGTGGATTCAAGTAGGATAAAACTAATATTTTTAGAAAAGATCTGTTATTAAATTAAAAAGAAACGCTTGAACGCTGGAGCCATTAAGTGCTAAACCATTGCTCTTCGAGAACATGCCTAGGAGGGCTCGTTTCCAGATGGGCTCCTCTTTCAAAGCAGGCTGCCTCGCTTGTGAAAACACTTTTCCAGGCATAACAATAATAATACACAAAGAAAGCCATGCAAATGATCTTACACGATTTTTACTGACTTCACACAAAAAAGTGAGAAAAAGTTTAAAAAATATAAGTAGAGCCATGTTGCATTTTAATGCTGATATATTGAATAACATTTTTAAATCGAAAGCACTCTTTCCAGGTTAATATAACACTAAGTATAAGAGCAAGAGTATTTTACCACTGGAAAATACTACCAATGTAAGTTCTCTTTTAGCAGATTAATGATGACAAATATTATCTCAGTGCATCAAATGTTTGATAAACTATTAATCGAAATTATCATCAAACTTCAACTACAGGGGAATTTTTCTAAATAAATTTTTATTGATTTCAGAGATCAAGGAAGAGAGAGGAAAAGATAGAAACGTTAATGATGAGAGAGAATCAGTGAACAGCTGCCTCCTGTATGCCCCACACTGGGGATGGAGGCCGAAACCCAGGCGTGTTCCCTGACCTGGATTCTAACCAGCGACGTCTCCATACATGGGAGAGGTCCAACCAGCTGAGCCCGACCAGCCAGGTACCATTTCATTTCTCAGTCCTCTGTTGCTGATCCAAAATGCCAGTGTGTCTCACAACACAGCTAAGAGATTCTCTTAGATATTTTTAGAATGATTCTTTTAAGAACTGGGAAGAACAATGTATTTTTAGCTCTGTCCTCAGAGTATTTGTTTAATTCAATTAAGTTTCGCCGTTTTAATGATGCATGGGTATCTTTCACGTTTGTTGAACAGTTTCTAACCACACCTAGGCATTGACTGTTTCATCCACGTGGTAATGAATGAGATATAATTGCAACTTGCTGGCAACAAGCAAATTGTATGATTGATGTTTTTGATAAAAAGAATAAACCGTTTTAAATGTTTAAATCTACACGGTCGCAGTTAGGGAAGAACAGCAGGCACTGCATGGCTCCAAGCTGAGTTTATTCACGGTCAGTGAGGAAAGTTTGTTCTCTGTTCGCACTCAGAAAGATGCTCTACTGTCACAGCCTGGAAAAAGGAGAGGAGATCAATTTGTTTTGATGGCACCTCATGGGTTTAATCTGCCACATTGAATGTTGATATGTCACGGCTGAGTTAATGCCAGTGCCCCGTAGCCTCTTCTAGTGCTTTAGGTGTTTTCCAGACACAAATCATAAGTAAACAATTTGTTGGTGAAGAAAATACTTTTATATATGATCCTAATGTTTCTTTGAAACTAGAAAATCATCTGAAAAGGATGGCCCTTCAGCTGCCTAACGTCATCACGGCACATGGCTGGTTCTTTGTTGCTGGTTTCTAAAATCCTCACTAGCTTCTTGGAAGTCGTCTTAATGATTTTTCTCCTTGGAGGAATTTTGTTCTTCCAGGAATTTTCAGTCAATATTCCTAACCTCATAACTAGATAATACTTACTTTTCACTGAGTTTATTTCAGATTAGATGTCATATTATCAGATGTCCCACTGCCTGCAGAGCTCTAAGTGAAAATAGGAAACAAAAGGTAAGCATGAAGGTAAGCCGGTAAAAATCAAACATTGTACCATTGTCACATCACTGCCTTTAGCCTTTCCATTATTCCTAGGACACCAGGTCTATGGAGACTCACAACATGTTATACTAACATGCATCCAGGGAACTTATTAGAAACACTAGAGGCTCAGAAAATTTTGCAAAAATTTGTGCAATCAGGGTGGGGGGTTTTCCTCAGCCCAGCCTATGACCTCTTGCAGTCTGGGACCCCTTGGGGGATGTTCACCTGCTGGCTTAGGCCTGCTCGTGAGGCAACCAGGCCTAAACTGGCAGTCAGACATCTCTCTGGCAGCCCAGGAGCCCTCAGGGGATGTCCACTTGCCAGTGGGGAGTAAGCCTAAGCTGCAGTCGGACATCCTTAGTGCTGCTGAAGAGGCAGGAGAGGCTCCCACCACCACTGCGGTGCTGGCAGCCATCAGTCTGGCTTGTGGCTGAGCAGAGCTCCCCTGTAGGAGTGCACTGACCACCAGGGGCAGCTCCTGCATTGAGCGTCTGCCCCATGGTGGTCAGTGTGTGTCATAGTGACCAGTCATTCTCAGTGGTTCTGCTGTTAGAATCAATTTCATATTACCCTTTTATTATATAGGATAGAGGCCTGGTGCATGGGGGGGGCTAGTTGGTTTGCCCTGAAGGGTGTCCCAGATCAGGGTGGGGGTCCTGCTGGGGTTCCAGGCCAGCCTGGATGAGGGGCTTAGGGCCGTTTTCAGACTGGCCACACCCTCTTCAGGGTAGGGGTCCTTGCTGGGGTGCCTGGCCAGCCTGGGTGAGTGGCTGATGGCTGTTTGCAGGCTGGCTAAGCCCCCCAGCAGGGATCCTCACCCAATTGAGGGTGTGGCTAGCCTGGGTGAGGGACTTAGGGCTGTTTGCAGGCTGGCCACGTCCCCCAGTGACCCAAGCTTCCAGCAAGGCTGGCTGGAAGCAGGTATCTGGGGTTTATTTGTCTTCTATAATTGAAACTTTGTTGCCTTGACCCAAAGCCACAGCCGACCTAGGCAGGCAGCTTCCTCCATAGCCAGGGCAACAAAGCCTCCTGTTTGCTCTAGCTCTGTAGCTGCTGGCCACCATCTTGGTTAGGTTAATTTGCATATAGTTGCTCTGATTGGCTGGTGGGCATGGCTTGGGATATAGTGGAGTGGACACAATTAGCATATTGCTCTTTTATTAGATTAGATATTTATTAAAAAAATACGAAATAATCTTATATGCAGAACTGACATTAAATCATCCTTTCACACTTTTGAGAATCTATGATAGTGTCACGTGTTGTATTCTGTCATATTAAAAAATATAAAGTATGTAATTTTTGTCCTTGAAGACTAAATACATTTTAGGAAAATAATGTTTTCTACTACAGAAACAATGAGAAGAAATTAAATATAACAAAATAAAAATTAAGTGGCATAAAGCAATAAATACAATGCGAATTTAGTGAGAGTCAAATTGTTGGAGGGGAATCCTGGAGAACTGCATCTTAAACTCATCTTATAGTCAATGTAAGGTCAAGATTAGCCAAGAGTAGGTGTTCAGAAGGACCCTAGATATGGAAATGGTATGGAAAATATTCACTCCCCCAAAATAAATCCTGAATTAGAGCAATACTAAGAAAATTGAGACACAGGTTACAGAGATTAACAAACAAAAAAAACAAACATTAAAAATGAAAAAAAAAATAATAGAAGAGCTAAGTTAGACAGCTATAGAAAAGTTGTGTCTGCCTCTGTGTTGGGGGAGTATGTTGGAGGGTGATTATGAAGAAATCTAAAAGCTGTTGCTGTGGATTAAGTTAGACTACATGTAGAGAGAAAAGGGTGACAGGCCAGGCCAAAGAAAATACAGGTATAAGTTAGGAGGTTACCTTTATGGAAGGGTGAGCAAACTTAATGTCCTGGATCTGGATGGATGGCTTGGCTGTGTCTTAAAAAGTTGGATTCAAGGGGAAAGAAACTCCATTTAAAGGTAAATCATATGCTGTAATTCAGATGAGAGAACTTCCTAAATGTAATAGGACAACAGAGAAGTTCAAATAAACTCAGGAAAATCCTATTGTTTAGACAATCCAGTTTATCAGCCCGGCCTTCCTGCACATACTCAAGAATAATTTTTATAAATAATTTGTCGGAGCTATAAACTGGTGGCCAGTTAAGATCATTAATTCAGTAAGTGTTTCCCCTTTACTGTTTTACCTTCCTCCTTTATTCCTCAGTGTGATTATTCAAGGTTTGTGTTGTTTTTTTTGGGTCATTCAGTCCTGGAGGCAACAATTTAGCTAAATTATTTTGCCTTCTGTTGTTGAATTGCCTCTTTTTCAGTAATGATGTTTTTCTGAGATGTGAAACACCCAGATGCTACAATGATGAACATCGTTTAAATACCTGAATAAACAAAGTTATCCGAGGGCTATCAATTTTTCTTTTTGAAGCTTCCTAGGAAATTTCTTAATGCATCACCCTTTGTTAAAAACTTCATCATGTTCCCATTAACTGTGTCCCCTTCTAGGCTGAGAAGTTACGCTATCTTACTATTTCTGCGCTTAGGAAAGGAAGCATAGAATATTTTCTCTGCAACTTCCTTTTCTAGAGGCCGGAAGAAGCCTGTTGTAGCTGCCTGGTCCTGTGTGTATTTGGTCGGTTAGGACCGTCTCAGTCATCAGCTCAAGTTACTCTTTGGCACTCAGCTCAGTGGTGGTCGACTTCTGGGTTCTCTATTCTATCCCATCGGTCTCTATGTCTGTCCTTGTGCAGTACCAGGCAGTTTTGAGAACAGTGACTTTGTAATACAGCTTGTTAACTGGTATTTAGATCCCTCCTTCTTTGTTCTTCTTTCTCAGGATTGCTGCAGCTATTCGGGGTCTTTTTTCATTTCGGATGAATTTTTGGAAAGTTTGTTCTAGGTCTCTGAAATGTGCCGTTGGTAAATAAAGTATTGCAATAAGGGAAATAATATATATTGGACATATATATATATATATATATATATATATATTAAAAAGCTAATATGAAAATTGTCCCCTCGACCAGGAGTTCAATCAGGAATTAGACCAGGGGGCAGGGCCAGCTGGCCACCCTTTCACATCCCCATCCCCTCCCCCTGGCCGGTCTCTACCTGTGTACAAATTTGTGCACCAGTCCTCTAGCATATATATATAGAGAGAGGGAGAGGGAGAGGGAGAAGGAGAGGGAGAGGGAGAGGGAGAGGGAGAGGGAGAGAGAGATGGAGAGGGAGAGGGAGAGGGAGAGGGAGAGGGAGAGGGAGAGGGAGATATACACACACATACACATATTTTCCATAAAGGTAATTTTACATAATTGAATATAAAATTCATGGAGAGTAATTTTAAACATTAATGAGCCTATCAACCTCTTTTTAAATAAAAAGAATAAGTGTTTTGAAAGTATGCAATGTCTGTTCCTTACTATAGATATACTGTTTTTGTGTCTACTAAAATAAACTCTCCAAACTCTGGAACTCCTCCTAAAGGAGTGAAATTTGCAAACAAATCGTCTGGTGCAGTGTTTCTTTGAAATGATTGGTTGCACATAGCCAGCGGTCTCTCGTTTTCACCCTAGACCTCCGTACAACCCTTGGGTGGACGCCATCTGGTCCTGGTGATTAATCTACATTTACTTTGTCTATTTTGTGAAAACATCCTGAATATTGACCACAATTTGATCTTGTATACACAACCTGCTCATTTCCTGGAACAAGCTGGATTTGGGAATCTCCCTAGCATCCTCCTAATTAAAATCAAAGGCAAAGATTTATTGCAGTCTATTGGAACTGACATTTTTAATCCTTGAGTATATTATTTGCCCCAAAGTCACCCAAAGATCCCAGGGATAATACCCCAGCTAATTTCTGTATTAGATAATATCGAAACACTTTTACTGGCTTTTCATTTTTTCCCTAATATTTATTTTTTGTTGATTTCAGAGAAGAACGGAGAGGGAGAGAGAGAGAGAAACATCAGTGGTAAGAGAGAATTGTTGATCAGCTGCCTCCTGGGGATTGAGCCTTCAACCTAGGCATGTGCCCTGACCAGGAATGGAACCATTTCTTCCTGGTTCATAGGTTAACACTCAACTACTGAGCCGCGCTGGCTGGGCTGCATGTCATCGTTTTCAACATGACATCACAAAATATTTCAATGCAACAGTACCCCCCACCTAACTCTTCACCGGGGCAAAATCCAAGTCATTTTACTTTCAGCCAAACTTTTATCCATAAGGCAAAAGTAAGACTTCAGTAATTGAGCAATTCCAATTTCATTTTATCTGTTTAGAAACCGTTGCTTGCAGTGAGTCAACAACCAAATCTCATAAGTAAATGAAATTGGGAGACATCAATGAACACGAAGGAAGCGGTAACTGCAGAGGAAATAGTAAAAGCTGTGATTTGCCACAGTATTCATTTCAGCCAGGTACATCACTGCTTATCACACGCTCCCTAAGGGATCAATTAAAAATGAGCCTTTGGTTATGGAGTGTATTTTCAGCAATGGAGACAGACTCATTTTACTGTTTCTCTTATTTTGTTTGCATATGCTCACCATAAATTACGATAATCATATTTTTCAATGTCATATGCATTAAGTAAAATACATAAAACCAATAACAGAAAAAAGGATGTGCAAATTACATGCGTACACACATATGCATATTTTATAACTGCATAATAGAACTACAGATGAATTTTCATCTTGGATCTGTCGCTGATATTATGTGCAGCTTTAGGGAAATTATTTTAATGCCTACATCTTAGAATTTTTTGAAAGAGTTAGGATAACTTACCTGATATCAATACCACTGAATCAATTACTAAGTTGCATTTGCATAGTGAGGATTATGCTTGAAATGGAATGGGGTTTCCTTAATATACAGTAATGGCGCCTGGCCATCTAGAATAGTCTGCCAGCAGTCGCAAATGATGGTCCACGGACCACGGGTGGTCTGTGAGGTGTGAAAGGTTGGTGACCGCTGGTCTGGACCATCTTCCTTCCTGCAGATTCAATGCCATTTCTATGCATCCTAGTCTTCTGCTTTTATATTTTGAAGTTTATATCCTCTTTCCGTTCAATCATTATTTACTTTGGCCTACTGCAACCCTAAATTCACCTCTAATCCCTGATCAACATTCTCCCGGGCCTCGTTCTGCCATCCTTTTCAATGACTTCCACCTTCACACAGAATAACTGCACACATCTGCCGGTTGCAGGAAGCACCATTTTACCTCCTAATTCTCGGGGATTCTTTGATGCGTCATCTGCCCTACTTTCCACACCTGGAAATACACCTTGCCATACCTCGAGCGTTCTGCCTCTCATTATCATATCCTTTTACTCAAAGTTCCTCATCTGTCTAAGACTGTGTTAGTCATTTGTATGTGTGCCTTAGCTACTTAGCATTTAGCATGAAGCTCTGATTTTGATACATAATAAACTTATTGAATTCTACTGCATAGGGAAATATGGAGAATTATAGAAAGAATTTTTATTTCCAATGATAATAGCATTCTATACATGAATTTTCTTCTTCCTTACTGAGCCCAGGGTCATTAGGTACAAAAAGTAGTAGGTAGTCCATGGGGGCAATAAAATATGTATGTGTGGATATATAACAAAACAAATATACATGGATATATACATATATGTCAATGGCTACAATACATATATAATTTTAATATATAGAATAAAATTGAAAACATTTATTTTTCATTTTTTTAATTAAGTAAAAGAAACCTAAGGCTTCAGTCTGGATTTGAAGATTCCATCTTTAATGCACAGCTTTTATATTCTTGCTTATTTTTGTTTTCTTGTTTTGTGGTGTTTTTGTTTTGTTTTGTTTTCTTACAATGAGTATAGACTTAGCAGACAAGATTTCCTAATATCTTTTCTGACTTCTTCCCTGCTAATGAACCCCAACAATCAACCATGTTGGCTTTAACCAATAAAATCTCTCTTATTCCCCAGTTTCAACCCTCTCTGGAAGCTTAGCCATATAGTTCAGTCCTCAGTCCTGGCTGGGGGAGCACACTAAGAAATTGGCTGACAAATTCTGATGAAGGGAACATGTCCTCGCACAGCCCCGTTGCCCCTCCATACTTCTGCAGGGGACAGCCTTCAGGAGCTGCAGCAACCATTTGCATACACAGGAAACACACGTGAGTGCGAAACAGTACAGCTGTTGCTGACGGGGGCGTTCGGGAAGAACTAAGGTTGCCCGTGATATTGTTTGGCTGGTTAAGTAATACTGCTGGTTAGGTGAGGAAATTCAGTAAGAGAGATCTGATTGGTTAAAACCAACACGGATGATGGCTGGGGTTCATTAGCAGGAAAGAAGTCGGAAAAGGTATTAGGAAATGGCGTCTGCAATTCATTTATTTAAATGAATTTTTTCTTGTTATCTGCTGGGCTTATTACTACTTAAAAACTTCATTGCTTTTAAGACAAAAAAATATAGTCTGTTTTAGTTCCTCAGTTATAAACATCTAAGGCCCAGAAGTCATAGCACAGTGGTTGAGCACCGACCTGTAAACCAAGGAGGTCATGGTTCGAGGCCCATTCAGGGCATATACCCAGGTTGAAGGCTTCATCCCCTGTGGGGAGCGTGCAGGAGGCAACTGGTCAGTGGTTCTCTCATCATTGGTGTTTCTATCTCTCTCTCCCTCTTCCTTTCTCTCTGAATCAATAAAAGTATATTTAAAAAATAAAATAAATGAAACATATTTTTAAAAAAATAAGTATATAAAATAAATAAATTATAAAACTACCTATAAAGATACACAGTCGTATCTATGAATATAAAATAATATGGAATAAACTACAGCTAGTTAACAATTCAACTTTCATCTTAACTTCCTATGAGCTTTTTCGTATTCAAAATCTCAAAATTAACATTGCTTTAATAACAAGATTTTGTCAGATTCTTGTCAAACCCATTCAACTGAAGTCATTTTATAGCACTCCCATCTAGTCCCGAAAATATTCTCCAAATTTAAAAGAATGTCAGCTTTTTTTATCCAGTTCTCCCGAGAAGGAGGTTCTGTGCTATGGAGATCCTGGACCCACCAACCTGACAGCAGAGCCCAAGTGAATTGTCATAATGCCAATTGTTAGAGAGAGACTCCTGGCCTGTTCCTCTAATTCCAACAAATGCAGGCACTTTCCGAAAAGCTTCCAGTTCTCGTTGATGTGTAATTTTTTAGGGTCTACATTTTTCACACTGCCTAATGAGATTTCGCTAGCAAATAAGTACCTGAAACGTAAGGGGACGATGTTCATTAGATCCAAGGGAATTGTTACCTTTAGAACTGTCAGAGCTAAAATTTGAAAGGGATAAAACTAATTTTTTTCAATTAATTGTTTTTGCCTACTGTTTGTCACATATGTTAGGGCTAAAGAGAGAATTTGTGCTAACATTTCAACTTTCTGACAGTTCATTAAACATCATGTCTATGCTTTTTGGGGAAACTAATATCTTGCTTGCTCTGTCCAGGTCACCTGGGCTTATTGTTGCCAATGTTTAATTTTAGAAAAGGACTGTATACCCCTAAATGTCTGTCTATTTGTGTCTATAACATACAGGAGACTCTTAAGTAATTGTGTTCAAATATATTGTATTTTACGTACATATTCTGCCTCTCTAAATTGACTGTGGGCCCCCAAAAGAGAGATTGTATGTTAATTGTCTTTTCAAGTAAGAATATGTAATTGCTCTGCTATCCTCAGAAAGACAGTTCAGTACATATCTATGGTTGATGTTGATAATTATGATCATGCTAATGACAGTCTGGCTAAAAAGAAGATGTGTGCATGCTTAAAGTATTTATGAATTACACACATCATTCACTTTTGGATTGCGAGTTTGCTTCCATTAACATATTCTCTGTCATCACAGAATGGGAAATCCCAAGTAGAGATTGGCTCACGTCTCAGTAATAAATTAGCACCTACATAGCCTTGCGGAGGCTTGACTATATTAAAAGTAGCTGAGTGGAAGGAACCCTGGTGAATTAGCAGTTATCACAATAGAGTGCTCTGATTGCTGGAAATACATCATCAAGGGAAAGAAAACAATTACCTTGAATGCAAGTAAAGACTCAGTACCTCTCTCTCTCTTTTTTTAAGAATGTGTATAGCATACAGTCAGATATGCAAGGTTTTATTACTTTGAATCACAAAGAATATGCCACAGGCTGTTATAATCATGTTTTTCAGGTGCTTTTCAGAGTTCATCCTGCTTTCTTCTCCAATGGCCTTTTTTGCTCTGTAGCCCCATGCAGTGGTGCCTAAAGTTATAGGTATATGGTAGCTCAGATATGTGCAAGCCAATTACAAACCATAAGCCACACTAGAGACTATAATTTATGGACATAAGGTTATCTTACCGTTAAATACTCATCCCCATCTTTCCTGTCATCTGTATGATAATTTATCCCACATGGGTTTAATGTGGGATAATTCCAAGTGTCCTTGGGATATCAACTCAGCAAGTCTAATCTTTCAGAGTTGACTTTGGGCTTGCATTTCATGGTTCCTCTCTTATTTACTACTAGAAGCCGAGTGTGCAAAATCACGAAGCCCCACCCACCCATGTGTTTAGCCCTGCCCATCCACACCGGTCTTTGGTTGTTATGTTAAGGCCACAAGCCTTTTATAATATATAGACTAGAGGCCTGGTGCATGAAATTCATGCATAGGGCAGGAGGTCCCTCAGCCTGGCATGCACCCTCTCCAATCTGGGATCCCTTCTGCAATCCAGGACCACTGGTTCCTAACTGCTCGCCTGCCTGCCATCCTGATCAGCCCTAACTGCCTCTGTCTGCTGGCCTGATGCCCCTAACTACTCCCCTGCTGGCCTGATTGCCCCCTAACTGCTCCACTGCCTGCTTGATCACCCCTAACTGCTTCTGCCTTGGCCTCCACCACTGCGACTTTGTCCAGAAGGATGTCTGGAATGACATCCGGAAGGTTGCTCAGTCTAATTAGCATATTATGATTTTATCAGTATAGATTAGTATAGATGTGATCTTGGACAGTGCTAGTGAAGTGGGGGAAAGGAAACCCTTGGACATGGTTACTGGGATGGTAAATTAGAAAGTAGTATGGATTTTTCTCAAAAAAAAAAAAAATAGAGCTGCCATATGATCTAGCAATTCACTCTGGGAATTGATCAGAAAGTTATATGCAACCCCATGTTCAGTGCAGTATTGTTTATAGTAACCACGCTATGCAAACAACCTGGGTGTCCATAAGCAGGTGAATGAATAAAGAATTAGCGGTTATCACAATAGAGTGCTGGTTTTACTCGCTGTTTGGAGCATTGGCCTGGGGACTGAAGGGTCCAAGGTTTGATTCTGCTACAGGACTAGTACCTAGATTGCAGGCTTGATCCCTGTCCCTGAACAGTGGAGGCAACCACTCTGTGTGTCTCTCTCACATCAATGTTTCTCTGTGTGTGTGTGTCTCTCCCACTCCCTTCCATGCTCTCTAAATATCAACGGTGAAGATTAACAACAACAACAAAAAGGTCCGCTACATATACAATGGAATATTACTTAGCTTTAAAAAATGAATGAAATCTTGTCTTTTGTGACAACATGAATAATATAAAGGCTATTATGCTAGGTGAATATGTCAGACAGAGAAAGATAAACACTGTATGAACTCATTTAAATGTCAGATCTCAAAAATAAAAATGAAGAAACAACACAAAACAGAAACAGACCCGGAGATACAGAGGACAAACTGACGGTTGCCAAAGTGGAAGAGAGAATGAGAATGAAAAAACGTGAATGAAGGAATGAGTAAACTCATATACTTAGTCATCTCTTCATTAATCATTGTGCATGTCGATCAAATGAGGCAAAGACCTAGTGTTTTGAATTAAACTGCAAAGGGTTTCTGCTCATCCTTAGCATGAAGGGAAAGTGGAGAGAAGGCAAATTAGGGAACAGATGAGAAAGCTGGGCATATATGTGAAGGCTGACGCTATAACCACTGAACATCATAAGCCAGGGTCATGATCACGTTTTAGCAAATTAAGAAACCAGTACTCAAACTCAGTTTTGGCTCAGCTACAATTCATGTGTTTTCTTTAATGGGGGGGTAAAAAATTCATTCTTACTTTAAATGTTTTTGCAACAGGTAAACATGAATGCCATTGCATATTGTATCTGTTTTTTTTTTTTTTTCAAAATCCTTTTAATATATTTACAGAGAAATAAAGCCAACAGTAATGACATTGTTGGCCAAAGCAATGTCAAGAAAATGTGACAAGAATATTAGGAGAATATATAATAGAGAATAGCGAATAAGAAAGATCTCCTGAAAACATGATGCAGTAAAAGAAAGAGCACTTAGCCAGAAGCAAGAGCACAGGGCGAGAAATATCATCCTAATCCCTTGCTAATTCCCACCGACCTGAGCTCTCTGTGGAGACAGAGATATGAAGCTCACTGGCCACAGGCATATAAAAAACATCACAAGTGAAAAAGGTCACACCAGGTTTCTAGAAAACTTGATCTTTATGTTAATAAAATAACAAAAAAGGAAAGTCTCATCTTTTGCCAGCTCAATGAAAAAGAGATTTGCAGACAGATCACGAATGGTAAGAAAATGCTTTCACAAACAGAAATAGCAACAATGTGACAAATTAAAGTTATTCAGGATATAAAGGAACACATAAAACTGCACTGCTAAAATGGTTTCATATTTTTAATAATAACATATAATAACTGAGAAAATAAAAACAAATTGAAAGGCTATATTTGAACATTTAAGTTATGAAAACATATCCTAATGAATGAAATATAACTATGTAAAATGTTTCATTTAGAGTTTTATTTAAAATGTTTTCTTTATCACTCTGAATTGTCCAAAATAAGATATTCAATGGATATGTTCATCAAAGTCATAAAATAAATTTTGATCATTGAAAAAATATATGATTATTAAGAAAAGTCAAAGTTTTTCTTAATAGCTACCAACGTATCACAGGTTTTAACCATAATTTGCTACTTAATATTATCACTCTGGGTTGGGATGGACATAAAAGGTGAGCTACCAAGGGATAAAATCTTTCCTAAGAGGAATTCATCAGTTTCTGTCTTTGGTCTAAAGGACAGCAATGCATTTAGAAGATGAAAAGGTACATCACGGAGAAAGAGCCACCATGAGTTATCATTTTTTGTTTTATTTTTAAAACTGTGTTAAGAAAAAACAACTAACGTATTTTCTGGCGTATAAGACGACTTTTTAACCCAGGAAAATCTTCTGAAAAGTCAGGGGTCATCTTATACGTCGTCTTATAGGGTGAGTGATGAAACTTCTGAGCTGGACTGGAAAATCTGCGGTCACCGCATACGGTGGGGGGAGCTCAAAAACGGCCGCACTCCATTCATTTCAATGGAGCCCGACGGAGGCCACAGGTGTCTCCAGTCGGCTCCTTTTTGTGTTGCATACGGTCTCCATCCGGACTTTTTAAACCTGTGAAAGAAATAGAGGAAAGGAGGAGGGCTGGGGGGAAGGACTACGAAGCAGTTTTAAGAATAATTTGAACAGGCACCTGAGAGATTTTCAAGCTATAGCCACTCACTAGAGTAACGGATTGTGCTGTTGGAATGGACTTGTGTTGGCACGTACCCCCATTTTTCTATTCACCCCAATTGTGTTTGACCCTGGAGCAGCCTGCAGGAAGCATGGCCTCAGTGGGAGCACAGGGCAGACCCAGAGGGTAGATGGATGCAGCTGAGGCTGACAGCGATGCCTCCTGCAGCAGATCTGAGCAGCACATGGCCATGCTGCCACATTAATAATTCTGGAAATCACCTGTCTTCTATGACTTTCAAATTAGTGATAAACCATACATCTCCCAGAAAAGGAACTTTATTTTTATGCTGGGTGCTTTCATTCGCTCCTGAGAAAAGATGCTTATCTGCTGTTCATTACATAGATGTGGTTTTAACTTTCAGTAACTAATTGATTCCTCTTCGATCGATTTACTGCATAATTCAACAGAAGAGAATAATTTTCTTTGGATATTTTTTTCATTCCTTGAACTAATGACCTGCTGTGGCTGATAAATTTATTTTTCTCCAATATTTTTTAGCTTTTGATATTTTACTATTCTTTAAGAACTGAGTGCCTAATCATTCTGATTAAAATATCTACAAGCATTTCAGGGACCATATTAGAGTTTTCAGACATTACTTTATATCCTAGAGATATAATTTTTATCAAATACAGCCATATGTTTCTATATGTATTGATTTCAGAAAGGAAGAGAGATATATAGAAACATCAATGAGGAGAGAGAATCGTTGATTGGCTGCCCCCTGCATGCCTCCCACTGAAGATGGAACCCACAACCAAGATTGTGCCCTGACCAGGAATGGAACTGGGACTTCTTAGTTCATAGGTCAGTTCTCAACTACGGAGCCATGTCGGCTGGGCAGTGCTATGTTTTTTTATAAAATGTACACTTAGTCATGACAGGTCTATAGCTTAATTAGAAAAAGAAAAAAGTGTTGGAAGAATAAGTAATTGGTAACTGAATTTGTGAGCAAAGCTATAAGACTCACCTTTGAATATTCAACTGAGTATTGTCAACATTGTTTTTTTATTTGATATTTTGAAATGAGGACTAATGAAATACAACTACTCTCACACACAAATATACACATGTGTGCATATAATTATCAAGTGGCTTTTGTAGGACTACCTTGCAAATACATACAGCGTGGTTAAAAGTAGGTTTACAGTTGGTTGTATGGCAAATAATACAATAACTTATCAGTAATAATACAAGAATAAACTGTGTTTTGCATACTCACAACTATAAACCTGCTTTTTCCCATCCTGTATATTACTATTCCTAAGAGGAAATATGGTGAATACAATCCATCTAGGTCGGCAGATTGATGCCTGAGTGGTTGAGACTTATCACTGGGCTTCACATAGGCCTTCAGTTACTCAGCTCTGAAGGATTACATCAATGAGAAATTAATATCATGGGAGAACCTAGATTTCACTTAAGATGGAGTAGTGGGAGAATAATAGATGACACTGCAGATGATGTTCAGGAACCTGTTCTAGAAAAACAGAGACACCACAGTGGCAATGGGGACACAGCGAGACAGAAAGCTGATCTGGAGTCTTACAGATAAGATTCAGACAATCCTTATAAGGATGAAAAACTGGGAAAACAAAATGAATGGGGGATTTTTCAGTTAGAAAACGAGTACATCTTCTTTTCCAATTTGAATGCCTTTTATTTCTTCTTCTTGTCTAATCGCGATGGCTAATACTTCCAATACTATATTGAACAGGAGTGGTGAGAGTGGACATCCCTGTCTTGTTCCTGTTCTAAGGGGAAATGGTTTTAGTTTTTGCCCGTTGAGTATGATGTTGGCTGTGGGTTTGTCGTATATGGCTTTTATTATGTTGAGGTATGATCCTTCTATTCCCACCTTGCTGAGAGTTTTTATCAGAAATGGGTGTTGTATTTTGTCAAATGCTTTTTCTGCATCAATTGATATGACTATGTGGTTTTTA
>PVJC01004076.1:46593-66225 GCA_004026665.1 Murina feae | reverse complement strand
ATGGGCAGTAGGCAAGCTTGGGAGGCAGGCCGCACCCAGCCCTGGCCACAGCTCAAAAAAGAGAACAACATGCAGGGGAGGGCAAGAGTCTGAGAGATCATCATAGAGGGGGTGCCTGCTCCAAGCCTCCACGGTGTGCCTGGGGGCAGGCCCCCAGCAGGTAGACACACACAGGAGGACTGCTCCAAGCCTCTGATGCAGCTGGGGGCAGGTCCCCAGTGGCCACACACACACACACACACACACACATACACACACACAGAAGGCGCCTGGCAGACTGGAGCCATCATAGGACATCCACTGAGGGGTCCCAGACTGTGAGAGGGCACAGGCCGGGCTGAGGGACTCCCTCCACCCCGAGTGCACAAATTTTTGTGCACCGGGCCCCTAGTATATATATATATTTGACTTTTTACAGAGAGGAAGGAAGAGGGATAGAGAGTTAGAAACATCGATGAGAGAGAAACATCAATCAGCTGCCTCTCGCACACCCCCTAGTGGGGATGCGCCTGCAACCAAGGTACATGCTCTTGACCAGAATCGAACCTGGGACCCTTGAATCCATAGGCTGATGCTCTATCCACTGAGCCAAACTGGTTAGGGCATAAGTTATCTCTTTTGATCCTTGAAACAGCCTTTTAAGTTAGTGGGATGCAAGTTATTTTTACTAGTATATGATTCAAAATATTCTGAAATATATCACAATTACAAGGGATTCTTTATCCAAGGTGACTAAACTATCAGATATGATATTCCTAGAGGCTGAGTTCCTAACTGAAGGGAAAAGCCAATTCAACTTTTCTGCTTACATGGAGTACATTAAATAATCAACTAGAAAGTTAAGATCAAATATTAACTTTAGTGCCTGAATTATTTAATGCAATAAACTGAATGGAAGACAAAAAAGAATCTCTCTCCCCAGTTCAATTAGACATTTGTTTTCTGTGAGCAAAGTGAGGTTGTGCACCATGTAAGTGTATAGGAATACGCAAAACACTAATCTGCCCAACAAGCACTCACATATGTTCTAGAGAGACACACATACATCATGATAAGCAACGAATATATGGTTACGACAATGAGCTCTGAGTCGTGCTACCTGACTTCAAATGCCGGCACAAAGCCGGCTGCAGTAAAGATGCCTTGATGAGGGAATTCATTAAATTTTTCAAACCGCAGGGAATGTATGCAACGGTTACTGGCTAATACCCAGACATTCGGTAAGTATATATAATTTGTTATACGGAATAATTTGACCAAAAAAATTGATTCATTGTTTTATCCGAAAAATCTTTAGTCTGCCTTCTTCAACCAATAGATCCTTCCCCCCTCCCCTGACATCTAACACAAAAACAGAGACTTCTATTTCCTCTCATTCTCACTTATCTTTCTTTTACACTTTTGATCCTTTAACGATGAGGAAAGATAATAAAAGTGAGACCAGTAACTTTGCATTTTAGCATACTGTACAAAATGGTATGAAAAGTAGAAAAATGGAAATGAGCATAACCTTAAAGATATGAAAATCATCCTGGAATCTAGAGAAGACATTTTAACATGGACCCGATCATCAAATCTTAGAAATGATGGAAGTCTACAGGCTGTGGGGTCAGAGTGAGGCTGAGGAGTTTCAAGTGAATAAGTTGTTACTTATGAACAACATAAAGAGGTATTTGCAGAAGAGATTTCCATTTATCTACAAACTACCTTTTAGCAGTATAGGAGCATGCTCTACCTTATGTTAGCAAGTCTTGTTTTCATTAATGTTGACATTTTGTGGACTGTTTCTTAGTTGGTTCTATTTAATGTGCACTAAAACTGGTACACAAAATACTAAAAAGCCTTCTGTATTTACACTGATGGCACACAAACATTTTATTTTATTTTTTACTCAAGATTTACATTGTTCCCTGTGGATAATCAACAAATATATTGTATTTCATCTGGAAAGGGATTGTTTACCAACTTGAAATATATATTTTTAATCTATAATGTTTCATAAAGATGGAGAAGAGATATGAACTGCACAGTATCCATCATCGGATTATATGCACGCCTGGCAGCCAGCAAAAAGCTTCAGGTAAACACTCTTGAAGGGAGAGGGGGGAAAAGGAGATAAACTATTTTCACTGAGCAGAGACTTTGTGTCTGTCACTCCACTGAGTAATTTATATGTATTATACCTTTCAAACCATACAACAGCCCTGTGAGGGAATTTGTATCATAATTCAGAGGAACCAGAGGTGCTAACAAAGCAAATAATTTGCTCAAGGAAGTCTCACATTCCTCAAGTAACTAGTCATAGTAATAAAAATAAAAGCTATAATAATGGCATTGCTGTTGGTAGTTGTAGGAATGTCTACAATTTATCGAGTTCTTACTATGAGACAACAATGTGCTACCACTTCACACACACTATCTATTTAATCCTTATAAGGTGATAGTAGGAAACAGTAGTTGAAATAAATAAGGTATGAGCATTTACTTTTACCATTGGAATTGATAACTGCCGACAAAGACTTTTTGTATACTAGTCAATCATATTGTCCTTCCCTAAATAATGGTTCTCAAATGAATATTGGAAAATTGTGTTGGAATTATCCTCACATAATAGGAAAACATGGGTATTGAAGCCATATAGAGTAGGCTACAGCACATCATATACCAAATACTTTTAAATTCTGGGCCAATAAGTTAGATTTTCAGAGATAATTTTACACTTTCATAAAACATAGGTAATATCTCCTAATTTTCATTGCAAAGATTAATAAGTAAATGTGTAATCTACCCTGATGCATCACGTAGCAGGTAATAAATGGTAGCCTTAGTCATCGAGCAGCCTGAGAGAGCAAAGGCATTCACCCCTCCAGTGTCTAGTATGGGTTGGGCGGGGGTAGACACATATACGGAATGTTAAAGCAGACTCAGAATTGTTCACTGAAGCCTAATGTGCACAAATACATACACTGTGCAGAGTAATAAAAATAAAAGGGTATTAAATTATTTAATTATACTTCATTCTTTAAAAGGCCACCAATTAAGTCAATGAAACACTTGCAGAAAATATTTTTGAAACACATATCTGATAAAGAGCTTGTATCCAAGATTTTGTATATATATATATATATATATATATATATATATATATATATGCATACCAGTGGGGCCCAGTGCACAAAATTTGTGCATGGGGTGGGCGGGGGGGTGTCCCTCAATCTGGCCTGCACCCTCTCCAATCTGGGACCCCTCAAAGGATGTCTTACTGCTGGTTTACAGGGATCAGGGCTAAACCGGCAGTCAGACATCCCTCTCACAATCAGGACTGCTGGCTTCTAACCACTCACCAGCCTGCCTGCCTGATTGCCCCTAACCACTCTGTCTGCTGGCCTCGTCAGTCTGATCACCTCCAACTTCCCCCTATGCCAGCGTGCTCACCCCCACCTTCCCACTCCACTGGCCTGCTTGCCCCCAACTGCCCCCCTGCTGGCCCTCTCACTCCGAACTGCCCCCCTGCAGCCCTGATCACCCCCAACTAACCCCCACTGGTGGCCTGCTCACCCCTAGGCTGGCTGAGCCTCTGCTCACGGCCATGCCCACCAGCCAATCAGAGCATCTGTATGCAAATTAATCCAGCCAAGATGAAGGCTGGCAGGGCGGCTCTGCACTGGGAGTCTCTGTCGGCCAGCATAGCTGTGCCAGGTGTGTCAGCTCAGTGGGGGGGGGGGAGTCCGACCTGGGGCCTCCTCGGGGCATCAGGAGCAGCTGTCCTGGGTCCACTGACTGGCTCCGCCCCCTGGGGGCCTCCACGGGGCATGCGGGAGCACAGGGACCTCTGTGGAGTGTGCAGGAGCAGCCATCCTGGGTCTGCTGCCTGGCTTCGCTCACCCCCGGAGCCTCTTCGAGGTGTCCAGGAGCAGCCGTCCAGGGTCCGCTACCTTCATCTGGCCCCTGGGGGCCTCCACAGGGCATACGGGAGCATCTGCTGCACAGCGCGGAGAATCCGAAGCCAGTCCGCTGCCTGGCTCCACCCCGGGTGTGTTCACTCAGCAGCAGGGCCCCACCGAGGGATCCTGCACCAGCATCCACCCCTAGCTCGCCACCCAGCTCTGCGCCAGGTGTGTCCCCTCAGCAGTGGGGGCCCACCAGGCATGTGCAATCATGGGCCCTCAGGTGGGAAACGTCCAGGCCTGCACTCACCAGCACTCCCACCCCCCAGTGCATGAACCCTGAAGGGGCTGTGGACAGCCTGAAAATGGCCCTCAGCCCCTCACCCAGGCTGGCCAGGCATGCCAGCAGGTGGACATCTCCCCTGAGGTGTCCCAGACTGCAAGAGGGCACAGGCCGAGCTGAGGGACCCCCACCCCCTGAGTGCACAAATTTTTGTGCACTGGGACCCTAGTGTGTGTGTGTGTGTGTGTGTGTGTGTGTGTGTGTGTGTGTGTGTATACCTACCTTTAAACTCCACAATAAGAAAACAATGCAATTAACACATAGGTAAACTATCTGAACAGGCACCTCACTGAAGAAGGTATACAGATAGAAATAAGCATGTGGAAAAATGCTTCATATCATACCTCACTGGGTAATTGTGAATTAAAACAATGAGATACCACTTCACACATTGGAATGGCTAAAACCAACAAGAGCAATGTCATCAAATGCTGGTGAGGATGTGTGAAGCAAGAGGAACTCTCATTCAAAGCTGGTGGGAAAGCAAAATGGTACAGCCCCTTTGAAAGACATTTGAGGTTTTTGCAAAGTCCTACTGTACAATTTAGTCATTGTTCTCCTAGGTATTTACCCAATTAATCTAAAAACTATTTTTCTACACAAAAACCTACACACCAAATTTTATAACAGCCTTATTCATGATTGCCAGGAATTGGAAGCAACCAAGGTGTCCTTTAATAGGTAAAGTGATAAATACACTTTGGTACATCTAGACAATGAAACAGTATCCCAAGATAAAAAGACATGAGCTAGTGGGCCTAAAAATGTAAAAAACAACATGGAAAAACATTGAGTACATTTTGCTGAGTAATAGAATTCATTCTAAAAAGGTTATGTGCTATAAATTGCAACTGTATGATTTTATATCTAAGGCAAAATGATAGCAACAGTACAAAGAACATTGAGGAAAAATCAGTGATTGCCAGTGCTAGGAGTTAGATGGCAGGGAGAAGGGATAAATAGGTGAGGCAAAGGCATATCAGTGTCAGTGAATATATTCTTTGTGAGATGTAATAGTGGATACATGATATTACTCATCTGTCAGAACTCATGGAACTGTACAACACTGAGAGTGAATGCTAATGCAAAACTATGGACTTCAGCTAATAATGTCTCCATATTAATTCATCACTTTTAATAAGTGTATCATATTAGTACTCATGTAAGATGTTAACAATATGGGAAGCTGGGGAGGGATGGGGTACATAGGAACTTCCTGTACTTTCTACTCAATTATGTTGTAAATCTAAAACTGCTCTAAATTAAATAACTGATTTTGAATTCATGGTAACAAAATGAACAATGAAGTTGGTCTTTTACATCTAAGTGAAAGAATTTGAGAGGTTGGATAATATATTCCCTTCTTAGACATCAAAATTGCATTAATATATTAAAAGTTGAAACAATCTGAAATAAACATTTTTATTTTAGTCCCAGTTTCCCAGATATTTTTGATTACTGAGCCCACTTTCTAATAATAAGATTTATGCTGCATGGACCTTAGGAAAGGGCGTGATGGGCAGTCAGGTTCAGATAATTTGCAGACTTGAGAACCATTTCCTGTATTTCTGTTTCCTGATGAAGAAATGGATATGATGTTCGCAATACTTAAGACCATAGCAATCTTTCCTTCTTATTAAAGATGCAATAAATTAAATGTTTTTAAAGAGAGGCAAGAATTGGTCAGTGGTTGGGCATCAACCTATGAACCAGGAGGTCACGGTTCAATTCTTGGTCAGGGCACATGGGCTGCAGGTTCAATCACCCATGGGGGTGTGTAGGAAGTAGCCAACCAATGATTCTCTCTCATCATCGATGTTTCTATCTCTCTCACCCTCTCCCTTCTTCTCTGAAATAAATAAAAATACATTTTTTAAAAAAGAATTGTGATGTCTTTTAGCATTGTATATAAAGTCACTTTTTGTTTCTAGATTTAAAAAAGAGACTCTGGAACCAGTTTACCCAGATTCACATATGCCTCTGTCCTTGCCCAGCTGTGCAACTGTGGGCATTAGAATAGAAACAATAAATTCTCATAACTATTAGTGGTTATCACTATTATTTTTATATTTTGAAAATGTCAAAGTTATTCTGAGGGTGAGATTTTCTTAAAAGGGGTAAGAATCTGAATGATGAATCAAAGCCAGCGGCTGCCTTACAGGTTGCACTATATAATGTAAAACAACTGCTTAAAAGTGGAAAATCTATGTAAAATAGTTTTACTTGGGCACATGGATTTCTCTTCATTTTATCAGTCCCTTCACATACTTCCTGCAATCAAAACACATAGACTGATGTTATTGCTTAGTGGATATTCGTTAATGTATGCTTTCAAATTGTTTTGCATGTATGAGTATCTATGGTTCCCTAAGATATAATTAAATTCATATTTATAAAAAAGAATTAGAAATGTTGGACTGAATTCTGAAATTGATGCTCACCCTCCAACTGATTATCTCACATAGTATTTAGTTATATTCTGGCTAAATTAATATTTCACTGGGCTGGTAAAAATTCTTCCTTTGAAATCTGAAAATATCATTAAAATTAGATATGTGATCATAAAGTTTGCGTTAAACATTAAAAAACTCAGTAATCATTAATTGTGGGTCTTACCCAGTCCTAATCCCAATGAAATAAACTGATACGAATGTATGTCATATATTCTTCAATATTTTAAATTACTTAATGATAATTAATGCATCATTAAAATGCGTGACTGATAGCAATTTGACATAAATTGTCAGATATTAATTAATCTAGTCTCATTACACTTGTATTAATCATGTTCTTGTGAATCTAGAATGTACTTGCAGAGGTATTCATTGATAAATCTGAATTAACTGAAATACGTTAACATTTTCTTTCTATAAAGGCTCATAGTTAATAGTTCTTCTGCTCTTGGAACATATATGTGCACACAAATGAATGAGCATAAATGTTTTATTACATTGTATCTCTTTAATTAGTCTTATGGTAGAACTAATGTCATTAGCATTCATTAACCTACAGCTGATTCTTTATAATGGTCCTGCTGAGAAGAAACTTTCCACACACATTTTAGATAGTTTGTTCTTTTATAGGAAGATATGACTACTCCCTAAATTTGCTCTAAACATCTTTGTGATTGCAAATAAGCTTTAAGGCATACTAAAAATGTTATGTGTGGCTTAAATATCCTTCTATTTATGTACTTTTGTAATTCATGATGTTTTGGATCACTGTATTGGGAGATGATTTTCTGTGTCTACAGGTTGAGAAGCTAAGCCACCATGTGATTTCAACTTTTTAGGTTTGTAAATTTTAATCCCATAAGTGGTTTTACATCAGAAACTCAGCATCAGCTCAAGTTATACAATTAGGTAGTATTAAACCAAACTATGTGAATATATATTTTTTAATTTAATATAAATTTACATGGTATATTAGCTTGCCATGGCTGCTGTAATAAGTACTACAAACAGTTGGCTTGAAATAACAGGATTGTATAGTCTCATAGTTCAGGAGTTCAGAAATCTGAAATCAAGGTTGGTATCTTAAAAGAGCTGTGAGATTTACATTATTTCTTTCCTTGCACATTTCAGTGAGGAAAGTATTGTTACTGTCATCTTCATTGTTGAGATAAGGACACTGAGGTGGGGAAAAGTTAATAGCCCAACAAAGACATGGCAGCAAATGAGGGACAGAGTCAGCATGGGAACCCATGGGTCTGGTTCCAGAGCCCATGCTCTTCAGCACCACACCATGCTGCCTGTCGGGAATGGTTTGATGGCACATGGCATGTGACTTCCAAATGTAAGTTGTTTTTTAGACAGTTGCTTGCTACCACAGCATAACATTATCTGACTTCACAACAACACATTTGAAGCACTTCCCTCAAATTTTAGGGAATTTCTTCAAATTTGATGGAAATTTCCCACCAGAGCCTTAGACATACTACAAAATCATGATTTAAAAATTCGATAAGGAACTAGAGCAAGATCAGGCAAATGGACTAATGATTAAAAAATACAACCCTTTAAGAGAGTCCAATGTATGTATATATACTTCATATACAGTAAAAATGGCACCAGAAGTAAATACTAAGGGGACATTCTGTTTTTAATGGATGTCTCACTTCATGAGGAACATTAAAACTGGCCTTTTCTTACACTATAACTAAAAGTGGACTCCATTTAAAACATGTATTAAGACATAAATATGAAAAGTAAAACCATATATCTAAGAAGAAAATATAGGAAGGCATAAGCCAAAGGCTCAATAGGATTCTTCTCCTCATTTATTGAAGTCTTTTGACCTTAGAGTTGCTTCCACTATGGTATTCTGCCCGGCGGATTACAGCTGCCTCATCTCCCACAACTCCTATCTTTACCTCCTCATCATGAGAGATTGTCTAGCTCTGCTTGTATTCTCCCTTCTTGTCCTGTGATCTGAGAAGAACCTCTCGTTGAGAAGCCCAGTGAAGTTTTAGGTCTAATCTCTTTATGCTCCTTTCAAGGACTGCAGACTTATGTTTCCTGTTAAAACAATCCCTGAAAACAGATGTTTTATTTATCGCATTCCACTTTTTTAGCAGACTATAAATCCTGCAACAAAATGTTCATGGAAAGAGCAGAAGTGGTATTTTGATGACAAATATGATCTGGCCAGCACTTCTACCTCGCCATCAAATGCAAATACTTAATTATACTAATTGCTTCTTCCCATCCAACGCGTCCCATCAGCATGCTGATGACAACTGACAGTTGTGTCTGTAATAACAAATATGCACATACAATCTCTCTCCTTCCCAAACTTAATTCTTCTGTATATAAGATCCGAGCAAATTAATCCCGTTACTTCAGTGTTGTCCTTCCTGATTCAAACTTGGTTGACAGTTAAAATCATTACTGCAACTTTTATTCCTCTGGTTTTTCAACTACATAGAATCCACAATTATGCAACTTTTATTCCTCTGGTTTTTCAACTACATAGAATCCACAATTATGCAACTTTTATTCCTCGGGTTTTTCAACTACATAGAATACCTCTTACTTCTTAAATTTATTTTTAAAAACTTAAAATACATAAAATTTAAACATTTTTAGGTAAATATAAGGAATCATCAGGAATGACAGTAGCAGTGAGAAAGACAGTGGTATGGGATCTTTAAAAATTAGATGAAGTTCTCTGTGAAATTATGTCAGAGGAAGTAATAAATTCTTGATAATACAATATAATAAATCATTCAAGTCCTAGCTATTGCCAAAACGATTTTTGATATCAAAGAGAATTAGCAAATGATATACCACAGAAATCTGAAAATGCATTTAGAAACATTTCAACAATTAGTTTCATATGAATTTATGAGAACCAACAAAGGATAATAAATTTTTTTAAACATTTTATTTTGTTAAAGATTTTTTTCATTGATTTTTAGAAAGGAAGGGAGAGAGAAGGGACAACATACAACCAGCTGAGCCACTCCTAGCCACAGCTAAAATGCTCTTTATTTTTAAACAAATGTGTCATGGCAATTATTAAAGGAAACATTTGAAAGAAAAATCTTCATATTGGGTATTACAATACCAATCGTATATAGTCATGACAATTCTAATTCTGTTGCTAAAGTTTTTATCTGCTTTGAGAGAAAATTTTAAATATGAAGTTTTTAATTTGTTCAAGCCAATTTGTGGCAAACAGAAAGATTGCAGGATACCTCAGAAGGAACATTTTCTTAGCATTGGCAACATTAGTAGATTTCCATGCATGTCTATTTTTTTCTAAAGATTGCTGGAACATGAACATGACTGTGTTTTTCTTTAGCTGAATATATATTTTAAAGAATGAGAGGGAGTTGAAATTATTCCTATTTTAAAGGCTGTCTTCATTAGCAAGCATTTATGACGAATGATGAAATACGTTGTTTTCACTTGTATATCCCCATAAGGATTCACAGTCTGGCAATAGTTTCATTAAACATCTATGACTACTTCGTCAGTTTTCCATTTAAAAGCAAAACTGATATTTTTCTTTTTTTACTTTTAACAGCTAAAATATGTGCTCAAGAACATAAACCGTTGTAATGTTAAGAAATGAAACTTAAATATGACTTACAGAATTCAAAGTATAGTCAGAGAAAGAAAAAGTCAGTATAATAAAAGTATTTCCAGCACAAACATCTTTGAGTACACCTTATCTCCAGACTAGCAATATATTTGCATGTAAAGTAGGCACAGTTGGAGCAATGGTTAGCTTTCAGTGAAGTACAATCATGAGTGAGAAAAAGTAAGTTTGGTATAGTAAAAACAAAAAAGCTGCCCAGCCAGTGTGGCTCAGTGGCTAAGCATCAACCCATTCACCAGGAGGTGATGGTTCAATTCCAGATCAGGGCAAATGCCCAGGTTGCACATTTGATCCTCAGTAGCGGGCATGCAGTAGACAGCCCATCAATGATTCTCTCTCATCATTAATGTTTCTATCTCTCTCTCCCTCTACCTTCCACTCTCTGAAGTCAATTAAAAAAATATATTTAAAAAGCTGTGTGTATTATACACTATCCATATTGAAACTTAAAAGTTAAGTGGACTTTAATTTGCAAAATAAACTATTGGATTCCATTCTAAATCGAATTCAATTTCAACAATTAAAGCTCAACATTACTTAAATGTGTTTGTGATTTGGTTCTCAACTAGGAAATGAAAAGTGATTGTGTTTCATGCTGGTGTGTGAACAGGTATCCTGAGATGAGGACCTAAGGGAAACGTTGGTAGAGGGTAACTGGTGTGTGAGCCAGTCTACAGGATACACATGTAGTGCAGAGTATTCCACTTTGTGGAATCAGAGAGACTTAGAGGAAACAGACTGCTCATTAATTCCAGTTGTAGCAGAACCAGAAGAATAATTTTGCAAACTCTTGCAAGTCAGAAATTCCCACTTTTCTCACCTATGAAATGAAAAGTATCCATCTAGTCTAGGTAATTTTTTAGGATTCTTTCTAAATCTAAAAACAAACTAACATTTTTAAATGGAGGACAAATCCACAGAATCAATGGAAGAGCCTCTATTTTATCCTAAACGAGAATAAAACTAATCTCAATTTTTTTCTTTCAGTAGAAAAAATAAATCTTTATCTGGATACATCAAATATTACATATACTTGTAAAAATGCGTATGTTGTCATTTCAATCCAAGTATATTTACAGGTACCAATCTAAGTCTAGAAGTTACAATAGTAGCTGAAATCATAAATAATTTATAGCCCTCACCATTACTGTTAACCTATGTAATTGATTTATGTTTGTTACCAGATGGAACAGTTTCTCTATGCTCCGTTTTTAATTTTAAAGATTTTTTTAACATTATTTCACATATATTTTCTAATCACAATAATATATGATCACAAATTTATGTTATCCAGGAAATATGTATCAATAAATCTAGAAGAAAATTAAAAGTTCACTTATCCTTGAGGATAATTTGAACAAAAAGCAAAGTCAAATATTTAAACCTCTTTATCCTCTAATCAGTTTGATTAGAGATTCAGTAAATTATGTAGGTGGAAAAATTGTAGAGACACATTTCTTTTAAAATTTTTAAACATTTCTGGAGTATTCAAATTTTTGTTCTTGATTTAGGCACTTCCAGCATCAAAGAATGTATCCTATATAATAAAAGGCTAATATGCAAATTGACCAAATGGCAGAACGACTGGTTGCTGTAACATGCACTGACCACCAGGGGGCATACGTTTAATGCAGGAGCTATTCCCTGGTGGTCAGTGAAATTGGGCTCATGGCTGGTGAGTGCAGCAGCGGTGGCGAGAGCCTCTCTTAGGAGTGAGCCTAAGCCGTCTGTTGGACACCTTCTGAGGGCTTCTGGACTGTGAGAGGAAACAGGCCAGGCTGAGGGACCACAACCTTGAGTGCATGAATTTCACGCTAGTTGATTTATAATAAGACAATATCAGTTCAACAATTAGAATGGATTCTTGCCTTCCTGTAACCTGTACTATTATATCTTAAACTGGCTCACCACAGAACAATAATGTCCTTTCTTTCTACCAGACAAATCCACCAGATCAAATAACAGGTGCCTTTTTCTTTATCACATCTCCTTCAATACAATGGGCTTCTTCAGAATGTATCCAATCTCTCCTTGGGTCTCTGTGGTACAACTGATTAATGTGCTCACCTGTTAACTGAAAGGCTAGTGGTTCAAGCCCACCCATACTCTCAGAAAGCAGAATCCTTTGTTTCTCTTTCTCCTCAGTACATTCTCTCTCAGCTGTTACCAGAGCGACAGAATGTACCCAATCTGTCTGTTCTCTGTTATCTGTTACCAAGTATCACATACTCTCCTATCCCACTGTGATTAGTCAGGGTTGTCCATAAACAGGAAATGTAGATATATAAGGGGAAGAGGAAGAGGAAGAGGAAGAGGAAGAGGAAGAGGAAGAGAGAGAGAGAGAGAGAGAGAGAGAGAGAGAGAGAGAGAGAGATTTTAAGTAATTGGCTTGTATGTTTATAAAGACTGAGAAGCTCCAAGATCTGCAGTTGGTAAGCTGGAGACCCAGGAGCACTGACATCTTAGTTCCAGTCCAAATCTGAAAGCCTGAGAACCAGAATTTGGACAAAGGTGCTCTTCGAAAAAGCATAAGTCAACATGCTCAGATTTATTTATTGTGTTAACAAATATCTAATGAGCCCCCTGCTCCAGGACATGCATTATACTAAAAACCATAGATAAAGCAGTAAACAAAACAGGAGAAAAAACCTGCCTTCATAGAGTTGAGAGTAAACTGATTATCTTAGTCATTCATAGAATTAACTCACCATGAGAAATTATTTGGGCCTATGTTGGTGATGAGACCTTTTACTAGCATGCAAACTGTTTGGAATGGTAGGAGTACATTTTTAGTAAATTTATATCCTTGGTTTGTGTAAGTGAGGCTGCAGACTGAGGAGTTGTGGCTATGTCGCCACCGTGTGCAAAGGAAAGAATCCTGTATCTAAAATACCCATGGTCACTATTAGATAAAAAAAAAATCCCTACTTTCATGTAGTCAAACTTTTTAAATTTATTTTTACTGACTTCAGAGAGCAAGAGAGGAAGAGAGATAGAAACATCAATAGTGAGAGAGAATCACTGACTGGCTGCCTCCTGCACACCTCACGCTGGTGACCCAACCTGCAACCTGGGCATGTGCCCTGACCGGGAATCGAACGCTGAGCTCCTGGTTCATAGATCGATGCTCAACCACTGAGCCATGCGGGCCAGGCCATGTAGTCAAATTGAATGAAATATTCTCCAAGACCATCTGACTCACCTCATTTAATTATTGCTCCACACATGTCTTAAAGGAATTGCCTCACAAAAGGTCCAAGAGGATGTATACCATGAGAACAACTATTAACAACTGATTCTTTGTGTATCGTCCCATTGGCAGTCTTTGGTGAGTTTAATTAAATGGCTAAAACTGTAAGTTAGTTTTACAGAACTTTGAAACAGTCTTGGCCCATAGCAAGATACTGTACCATAAAAAGCTAAGTTTTATAGAAGCACAGTATCTATCTTATTAAAGCTCCATTTCAGTGCTCAGTACAGTGCTTGGGATATGTTAACAGTTATACCCTGTTATACCCTGTTATGACAGAAACATCCAGCCAGCCTGCTGATACATTTTTTACTATCAGTACCTATAGCAGTTGTGATTGTGGCAGCATATGGTGAAACATTCATCTAGGTGATCTACCTATGCAGCTCTATACCTCGTGCAAAACCCATGCAGTTAGGATATTTATTTGCTTCAGGAGTGGGAAAAACATAGAACAATGCAGAAATCAAATCTGATTAATTCTTACCTTTTTATTTCATACATATAACCAAACATTTATCAAATACATGATGTACAGCATCATGTAGAGTGGATCTCAGGGCCTTTATGAGATATGGATTTCCTGAGCCTTAGGAAGGCCGGTGTGAGAGAGGAAGATCCCTGAGAAGTGGAATTATACCCTTACATAAAGTCTGGGAATGTGGGTGAGGCAGGTTGAGGCAGGTTTAGGAACACAAGAGTAGAAGGGATTAATCCTATAATAAAACCTACTGATCAGGTAACATCCAAGCCTTTACCACAACCATCATGCCATAACGGGAAAAAAATCTATTATGTACCCATACTGAAGGGCCCACATTTCCCAAGATAAGAAACTGAGACCAACACAGCAAGAGCCTAACTTGTGATTGGAAACAATGGACAGTTTCACTGTCACCTGCTTGGGCAAATACCCAAAACAAGGCTGTGTCAAGTACAGCCAAGTACAAGAGTGAATCAGAAGATACTGGTATAAATGCATGATGACTCCAAAGACAAGATATTCTATCCCAATATCTTTGCCCTTAGAAAGCCTTTTCTGACGTCCAAAATTTAGATACTGTTTCCGGATCAGATAAAATGAGATAAACTTCAAAGTACCCTGAGATGAATTTGTGTCATTTATGGGAACATGGAGCTTAAGATGGAAATCTAATGATCAGAACACAATAGTGTTCTTGAAAAGTGTGTGCCCATTACAAAATTATCACATGTGCATTAGAAGTAATTACCTATGCATTGCAAGCAGAATAATCTCAATTTAGATAATTTGATATGAGAAATAAAGGCTCGTTTTACAAATCCATCTACACACTGATCAAAAATATATTTTCAGAAAAAATAAGCATTTTTATAATAAATCATCTTATAAACTCTTAATAATTGTTTCTGCTCCTACATCATGCCAGGCTCTGAGCTAGCTTCGAAGCTGGCTAAGCTGACATTTAGTCAAACACTACCTAACCTACCATAGTCAATAAAGGAAGCCAGTTAAAGGATGAGATAGTGTTTATAAGGGAGTACTGATAGACAATATTTTACAACAATTGGTTTTAATTTGGGATTTAAGAAAAATACATCAAATAAGAAAAATAGTAGGTTAAGGTATAGTACAATGGGGTTATACAGAATTTAATGACAGGCAATGGAAGGGAAATCTTATCAAAACACAGGATCTTGAGAATATCATGCTTAGTCAGACAGAAAAAGTCAAGAACCATATGATTTCACTCATATGTGGAATATAAAACTGAAAGTGCCCTAACCGGTTTGGCTCAGTGGATAGAGCGTCAGCTTGAGGACTGAAGGGTCCCAGGTTCGATTCCAGTCAAGGGCATGTACCTTGGTTGCAGGCACATCCCCAGTAGGGGGCATGCAGGAGGCAGCTGATGGATATTTCTCTTTCATCGTTGTTTCTAACTCTCTATCCCTCTCCCTTCCTCTCTGTAAACAATCAATGAAACATATTTTTAAAAAGTCTATCCTTAAAAAAAAAAAAACACTGAAAGAAACAAATGAATAAACAAGACAGACACACACACACATAAAAAGACACTTCATAAACACAGACCAGCATATGGTCATTACCAGAAAAAAGTGAGGTGGTAACAACAGGTTAAAGGGCGTCAAATCTGTGATGATGAAAGATTTCACTTCGGGTGGTAAACACACAATGCGACATACAGATGATGTATCATAGAATTGTACACGTGAAACCTATGTAATTTATTAACCAATGTCAACCCAAAACATTTAATTCAAGTAAAAAAACAAACACAGATGCGAACCTCTGTAGATGGGCCCTAGGAGAGGAGCTGGTCCAGAAGTGCTAAGCGTGAGAATGGCCTCAGTGCTGAGTCAGGCTGGAAGCCTCAGCGGAGCCTCACCATTGCTTCAGCTCTGAGGGTCACAGATCCTTAAGGTTGAAAAGTCCTTCACTACCAGGCAGCTTTGTTCTGCTGGTTCTGCGTTATGTCCTAGATGTGGTTTCATTTTCTGAGCCCTGACTGCCTGCTCTTTGCAGACTCTCCTACCTCTTGACCTCTCAGATCATATGTCAGCAATTCCAAACACACAGGAGCCTTGCCCATGCTCAGGGAACTGGAGAAAATTCCTATGTTAAAACAGTAACTTCAGCAATTAATGAAGATCTTATTTCAGTTCAAGGTTACAGTGTAGATTGGTACAACTGCAGTATTTTCATGACAAATGTCCTTATATACTAGTAAAGTTCTCTGTTACAGGTTTAGATTATATTAACTTCTTTGCCACAACTAGTCAGTCATTACCAACCACTAACATACTAGACCAAATAAAAATAGTGCAAGCATTTTGGTTTCAGTGATCTGATTGACACTTATTCTCTTAGTTGGGGGGAAAAAATCTATAGATTTAGTTGGGGGTGAAATTCATCACAATATTTAAATAACGTATTCTTCATTGTTTTCCTTCACATACAATCAAGCTCTTGAGCAAATAATATTTCAAATGAAATTTCCGCACAAAATTCATGTAGAAGGAAGTATTTTTGTATTATTCTTAGGGGGTTAAAATTTAAGTTTTACAATGTAATTTTGGATAAGCATATATAAAACTTTTATCTATTTGATATACCTTGACCAAAAAAGAAAAAGCCTAGATATTATATCTCAATTCTTTTTAAAACATAGCAGAGCCCAAAATTCCTCTATAATATTTCCTTTCAATCATGTATTTTACTAGAACAGACAATAAAAGGAAGATAAATTTAGACTAAACTTATAAACACACCAAGATTTTCATATTAAATTGACAACCCTGTACAATTATTTACAGAAATTAAACCACTTGTTCATATCTACCCAATGTAGAGTCCAATGTTCAATACAAACTACCTTATAGATCATTTTCCTTAGAAAAATCCATAAGCCATGATTTGTGGGGTGTGTGTGTGTGTGTTTCGATTCTAAAACCTCATCATTAAAGCTTAAATCAATCAGCAGGTAGATTTCCTAGCAATTCTCTTTTATTGATCTAAATATTATTTATAAGTAACCTTAGTTTCTAAGAGTAGGTCAAAGGTATTTGAAAAATTAGAAACAAGTACATGTCCAAATACATGAAAAAAAGTAAAATAAAATTTTCTTTCATTATTTTCATTTAAGAAATGACTTCCATCTAAGCATTTTGCTATAAGATAAGGAGTTTCCTGGAGACCAGCATTTTACTGGCTCTTGTAAATAGGTGAATTTTAAATCAAAACTTTTTATAGATCATTCAATACTCTAAATATATAGTTCAGTCAAGTTTGTGTGTGTGTAATTCTTATTACATACAATAACATATATTATATACCCAGTCAAATTAAAGCAAAATCTAAAATCTTTTCATATTGCTTACCTAATCTAATAAAAGAGCAATATGCAAATTTACCATCACTCTGTTACACCTAAGCCACGCCCACCAGCCAATCAGAGAGGCTGTATGCAAATTAACCCAGCCAAGATGGTGGCCAGCAGACATGGAGCTAGAGCAAACAGGAGGCTTCCATTGCACCAGCGATGAAGGAAACTGCCTGCCTAGGCCACATGTAGCCTCCGCTCAAGGCAACCATGTTTCAATTATAGAAACCATGGAGCTGAAGCAAACAGGAGGCTTCATTGCCTGCCTAGGCCTCCACTCAAGGCAACAAAGTTTCAATTATAGAAGATAAATAAACCCCAGAAACCTGATTCCAGCCAGCCTCGTTGGGTCATTGGGGCAATGGGAGCTGTGGGCAGCCTGAAAACGGCCCTCAGCCCCTCATCCAGTCTGGCCAGGCATGCCAGGAGGTGGACATCCCCTGAGGGATCCCAGACTGTGAGAGGGCACAGGCTGGGCTGAGGGAACCCCCCCAAGTGCACAAATTTTTGTGCACTGGGCCCCTAGTCTAAACAATAAAAATGTAAGTAGAAAAATAAAAAATATAACAAAAATAAATAATTTTAACTATCATATGCATAAAATAAATAATTTGTAACATCTAGTGAATACAGAAACTTGTGAGAATAAATTCTCAAAGGTGAATATACTATTTTATTACATCATCTAAAAGCATAATATGTGGGGAATGAGAATAATCAAATAAAAAGAATTAAGACTATATTGATTTATATGTAATGGTTTATATTACCTTTAATTTCACAGTTAAAAACTGTTTAGAGTAACCACTCTAAAGTAATGACAGTGTAGGAATTTTTCTAGACAACAGTACTTTAAATCAAATACTGTATGAGTCCACTTACATGTGGAATCTAATGAATAAAACACACATATATAATATTATTAACCAATGTCACCCCAATAAACTCAGTAAAAAAAAAAGTACTATCATTATAAGCCATATCTTGTGAATATTATCATTGGAAAACATATGCTATTTAATTCCATTGTTTTAAAAAAAGTTAAAAATCACTACAGGCAGAATTGCACCAGAATTTTACAAAAATAAAACTTTTATATAATAAAAATTGTATTTCTAATACTTCACCATTGGTTTTAATTTAATTAAATTGTATACATATATTCAATCTTGTTCTTTATATGACCATAGTCATAATCTTTTTTTCTTTTTTTTTATTTTAAACCTTTTTTTTATTACATAAAGTTTTACAAAGATTAGTACATATATCTCTTTTTTTCCCCTGCCCTTCCCCCAGCCTCCCCTGCCCCCCAGTGTTTTGTGTCCATTGGTTATGCTTAAATGCATGCACCAAAGTCCCTTGGCTGATCTGTCACCCACCCCCCAACATCTCTGTCCTTGTTGCTGTAATTTGACAGTCTGTTTGATGCTGCTCTGCCTCTGTATCTATTTTTGTTCACCAGTTATAATGGTTATTATTACCCATAGATGAGTGAGGACATGTGGTATTTTTATTTCATTGACTGGTTTATTTCACTTAGCATTATGTTTTCCAGTTCCATCCATGCTGCTGGAAATGCTAAGAAATCCTTCCTTTTTACAGCAGCATAGTATTCCATTGTGTAGATGTACCACAATTTTTTAATCTATTCATCTGCTGATGGGCACTTGGGCTGTTTCCAAATTTTAGCTATGGTAAATTGTGCTGCTATGAACATAGGGATGCATATGTCCTTTCTGATTAGTGTTTCTGTTTTCTTGGTATATATTCCCAGAAGTGAGATCACAGGGTCAAAAAAGAGATAGAGGAAGACATAAACAGATGGAAGAACATACCATGTTCATGGATTAGTAGAATCAATATCGTTAAAATGTTAATACTACCCAAAGCAATCTATAAATTCAATACAATCCCCATTAAAATATCAGCAGCATATTTTACAGACCTAGAACGAACTCTCCAAAATCCATCTGGAATAAAAAAAGACCCCGAATAGCTGCAGCGATCCTGAGAAAGAAGAACAAAGTAGGAGGGATCTCAATACCAGATATCAAGCTGTATTATAAAGCCACTGTTCTCAAAACTGCCTGGTACTGGCACAAGAATAGACATATAGATCAATGGAATAGAATAGAGAACCCAGAAATCGACCTGAACCAATATGCT
>PVJC01004076.1:0-46493 GCA_004026665.1 Murina feae | reverse complement strand
CATAGTCATAATCTTTAGAGTAAAAATCACTACACTCAAATTTAAAAGAAAAAATCATATTTGAAGTAAAGAAAAATGCTCTTTTTTATGAAACTGGAAAAAATATAGCAATAAAATCTCCAAGTACTCAATTAATTATTTGCTGATCTGGCAACTACCTACAATTTCATTACAAGTGATGAATTTCTCTCAAAAGCAAAAATAAGTAACCAAATAAACCTCCCAAATTCTGCCTCAGTAACGACCAAGCAAAAACCACGGAAACATTGTTAAGGTTTATGCCTAATGATTCTTTCTGCAGGTTTCTTATCACATTTTTTTCCTCTAATGAGTTCATGCTTCTTACAAGCAACAGTTGAGAAAAACAGTTTAAAAAATGTACTTAGACAACATTTTAGAGAAATCTCAGGAAAAATATGTATTGGATATTTTTTCTCAATTCTGGCCTCTAGCCCTCTCTCCACTCACCACCTCTCTGTGTCTACCACACACACAAACAACACACACTCCCTCCCCAAAACATCACACACACACACAATACACACATGTACACACAGCAGTCAGACTCTTGCCACAGGGTTCATATGAAAAAAAGAAAACATTTCCTCCTGTAAATCTGAACTTTGGTTTAAATGACTTTCATATCATCATCCCATTCATTCATTTGTGCTATTAAAGTCAATGACTTGCTTTAAATCTTTATTGGGGTGGACCAGAGTATCTGATTCTAGTATCCTTATTATTTAAATGTATTAATCCATCAACATACTTTTTTTTTGTTAAAAAGCCATGTACAAATACATAGAGAAAGATATTACAACCGGGGGGGGGGTAGGAAATGACGAATAAAAAAATGAAATTATGTCCATACTTCTAAACCCTCCAAAAGTTAACTGCCATACATTTCCTTGATAAATGAATACTGTAATTAAAATCATAAAAAGTAATTACAGTGACATTTTCAGCCATCTGCATGCACAATGTTAATTGTGCAGAGCTGCCCAAAAGGATATATTTAAACTAACTGCTGCTAATAAGACTGCCTGTTAAAAAAGTCAGCTTACTTTACAAATGACACAACAGTTAAAACCAGTTACCGGTTGTCAAAGTAACAGCAAAACACTGAAAGGTGGGTGTTTTGCTCCTTTGACTTGTGCAATCTGTTTCCTCGATGGCAGCATAGAGTATAAAGTCAACATCCACGCAATTACAGTGTGAGGTCAGCTACCCTTTCCTCAGCATTTATACACTGCCATCAAAGCTCCATCACAGCACTATTAATTATGGTTGATTGCCTCATTATCTAGCTTTTAAAGCAAATAATTATGGAGTGTTTATATGCTGAAACATTCCTATATTGCTAGTTAAAAAAATATGCTTTCCAACATGGTGAGAATTCTCCTCCTTTCAAAAGAAGTAACTTTATTTAAAATTTAGAAGGTTTTGCCCTGGCTGGTGTGGCTCAATTAGTTGAGTGTCATCCCATGCACCAAAAGGATGGCAGGTTGGTTCCCAGTCAGAGCACATACCGAGGTTGTGGATTCCATCCCTGGTTTGGGGTGTGTGCAGGAAGCAGCCTATCTATGTTTCTCTCTCACATCGATGTTTCTCTCTCTCTCTCTTGCTTTCCCTCTCCTTTCCTCTATCTCTCCAAAAATCAATAAAAATATACTTTAAAAAAAAGGTTTTGTACATCCATTTCACCTTCATTTAAATCATGTATGAAATATATTTAAAAAGGAGAGCTTATATTTTAAGCTGCATGATTGATTATAGATATAATTAAGTTATATCAATATTGAAACAAAGCTAAAGAGCCCATGATAAATCAGCTAAATTGATGTATAACAGTACATCATAAAAAATAGTCACCTAAATTTAAGGATATTAGATTCCTCGAACAAAAAACATGCAACCAGGAAAGGTCTGTGGAATGGCATGTTTTCAATGAAAGGACTTTGATGCATAACAAATAGCCTTGCAATTTGTTACACGGACGCCCTTCATGGAGTAGCTGGAATGCCTGGCTAAAGAGGCACATGTTATAAGTAATGCAAACTTAAACAGCCTGTCTTCCACTTGCCCCATTTTTATAGGTCTTGGCTTGAGATCTAAAGCACCTTTGTGAAAGCGTAGCCAATTTCATGCCCTTTCTTGTAGTTTATAATATTCCACCATCTCATCTCAAAATGAATGTGTCCTTAGCCCAACCACCAGTTCTCAGAGCCATTAAACAACTTCTGTACCACCCTGCTATGACCAAGTACAAGATGAGAAGAAGAGGATGAGGAGGGATTGAACATTTACAGAATAGTAGAAATTGGAAACAGAACAGATTCTCTTGAATTACAAATCACTACTTTTTTGGGGAGGGAGGGCTTTTAGTTATTTATTTTAATTAATCTTTATTGTTGGAACTATTATAGATGTCCCACTTCCCTCCCCCCACTGACCCCCTTCACCCTGCTGCTGCCCCCTCCCCAGGCCCTCACTACATTATTGTCTGTATCCCTGAGTTATGCCTGCATACATATAAATTCTTTTTTAATATATCTTATGGATTTTTTCCAGGGAGGAAGGGAGAGGGATAGAGAGTTAGAAACATCAATGAAAGAGAAGCATTGATCAGCTGCCTCCTACACACTCCCTACTGGGGATGTGCCTGCAACCAAGGTACATGCCCTTAACTGGAATCGAACCTGGGACCCATGAGTCCACAGACTGACGCTCTATCCACTGAGCCAAACCAGTTAGGGCCATATAAATTCTTTAAACTCTACCCGCCCCCACCCCACCCCCACCTCCTTCCATCTGAAATTCCTTCAGTGCCTAGGGACAATTATTTGTGGAAAGCACAACAATCTTTCAAAGCTGTGGTTCTCCACCCTTGGTATGCCCCAGAATCATTTGGAGAGCTGGTTAAAAAGAAAAAAACACAAGTCCTTTCCCCAGTACCTGTGCATCAGTAGGTCTAGGGACAGACTAGAAAATTTGCATTTCTGACAATTTCCCAAGTGGAAATCTCTCTACTGCTCCAAGGACCGCTTTGGGGGGATATTCAGTTAAACAGATAAGCCATTTTGTAGAGCTCACAACCTCATTTCTGAACCTTCACTGAAGTCAACTGTTATTCATGGAAATCAAAGAGCATTTTCCCTTTTATCAGATACTGTCAAACAGGCAAGCACGTCAGCTCTTACCCAGGACCCTCACTTACTGCAGCTTTTGCAGAAATGTAGTTGGAGGGACAAGCTCCCGGTCTGTTAAACTCAGCAAAAGTAAAGACAAATAAACAAGCTCTGAAAAGGAGAATTATTCACATCCATCCTCTGATATTAAATGCAATCCTTCACCTCAGGCCACTGAAATGTAGCACATTAGTGGCAATAACTCTAAGGTGTCTCCTAATTTTGGACTTCTGGTTAAGAAATACATAGTTGACGCTGTGATATAAGAGGCTCCAGGTACTTGACTTTTTACACATGTATGACTTTATCATAGGGACAAGATGAGGTCAGGGAAAACAATGTGGGGACTCCTTGCTACTTAATGCAAAAGGGGGCTAGTGATGGAAAAGTGATTAGGATTGTTCAAAAGAAAGAAAATAAGAATAAAAAGGATAAAATGAAAAAAAATCAGAATCATTAAACTCAATGTTAACTATTCAAAAGAATGATTTAAAATGTAATTAAAGCCCAGCCAGTGTGGCTCAGTGGTTGAGCATTGACTTATGGAAGTCAGAGGTCACAGTTTGATTTCTGGTCAGGGCACTTTCCTGGGTTGCCAGCTCTATCCCCAGTGTGGGTGTGCAGGAGGTAGCCAATCCATGGTTCTCGCTCATCATTGATGTTTGTATCTCTCCCTCTCACTTATTCTCTGAAATCAATAACAATATCTTCATTGAAAAGATGATAAATGATATGATTACTAATATTTTAATGAATCACTATATGAAGATTAAGTGATCTGACTGCCCACCAGTTCTTCAAACTGTAAAAGCAGTGTGACAGATTTGCTCAACTTTTTAAAAATCTGACTGTTATATAAAAAGGAATTTATAATCTCTTGAGTCGATGCCAATTACAACTGTGTAGAACAGAGGTGAAGATTATGACTCTGGGTGACAGGAGGGCCATAGTGATTTGCCTCCACCCCAACAACCAAAGTTGTCTACATTGATATGGGTAACATGGTGGATGGTGGTGAAGAAACTTTAGTTAGATTGCTGGACACTGGTGCCCAATGCAATGTCATACTAGAACCTGATAATGAAAAGTTAACATGCAATATAATTAAATTGGGGTGATATGGTGAGCAACTAGAGAGGCCACAGGTAAAAGCATGGCTTAAAATATAGGCATTTATTAACAAAAGTTTTTTTTGTGTGTGTGTAAAATAATTTTTTTTATTATTGCTTAAAGTATTACAGCAAGTGATAGATATGTCTCCATTTTTTCCCCTTGCCCTTCCCCCTTCCTCCCCTACCCCCCAGTTTCTTGTGTCCATTGATTATGCTCATATGAATGCATGCAAGTCTTTCAGTTGATCATTAACAAAAGTTTTGTCTGATTTTCTCATCCGGCCAGAATGTTCATATGGGAGACAATTAGCTTATCCAATTTATTGAGGAAAAGGTTGTGCTGCAAATCTGTTCTTCATGCTCTTTTAATGGAGCATGGTAAATGGAAACTTTTAAAATTATCTAAGCCCACTCAAGTGGCTAATTTAAAACAATTAGGATACCCTAGGGTTGGATACCTGAGGTGCACTAAGAAATTTTTATTTTAAATAAAGATCTTTTAGATGCAGGTATATCAATACCCACACATTCCTTGTTTAATGGCCTGTGAGAAGAGCTGATGAATCCTGGAGATTCACTGCAGGTTACAGAAATCTTAATAAATAATAACCCCAGGCCAGAAGTAGTGCACAATGTGATATTAATGATTCAAACTGTGCAACAAGCTAAGGGAGACTGTAATTTTGTGACCAATTTGTCTAATGTTTTTTTCTTTTTCATTTCTACTCATGAAGAAATGCAAAGCCATCTGGGGTTCCTGAGAGATACATGGAAAAGTATACTATTACTGTGTTTTCACAAAGATTTAAATTCTGCCATTGCCACACCTAATGAGATAAACAGACTTTATTCCCTGTACATTAGATCCCCAGAATGTACTTATTTCATAACTGGAAGTTTGTACCCTTTGCCCAATATCTGTCTCCTCATTTCTCCCATCCTCTAGCCCTGGTAACCACCATTCTACTATTTGTTTCTATGAATTGGGCTTCTTTCAACTTCATATATAAGTGATATAATACAGTATTTGTCTTTCCTTGGATTATTTCACTTAGCCCAAAGCCTTCAAGGTCTATCCATGTCCCAAATGGCAGAATTTTCTTCTTTCGTATGGTTGACCAATATCCCATTGTATATGTGCCACGTTTTCTTTGTATATTCATCCACTGATGGGCAGTTAGGGTATTTCCATACTTTGGCTATCCTATATCATTAAAGGCTAATATGCAAATTGTTCGTATGGGCGGGAGTTCGACTCACCAGGAGTTAGATGTGTGCTGACCACTAGGGGGTGGCGTGGAACATTCGGGCATCAGTGGAGGCACTAATGGGCCCTGACAAGAGTGAGACCACAGCGGGATGATGGAGCAGGTGACTGGGCAGCTCCAGGCCAAAGGGGATGTGAAGGGAGGCCCTGGTCGGTGGTGGTGGCAGGCAGCCCGGGGAAGGGAGGCCTTGGTCAGCAGCCAGCAACTACTAGGAACCCTACCTGTGCATGAATTTCTTACACTGGGCCTCGAGTTATTAATAATGCTACAATTGGCATGGGAATATAGATATTCCTTTGTTATCCTGTTTTCATTTCTTTTAAATGTTTACCCAGAAGTAGAATTGCTGGATCATACAGTTCTATTTTTAATTTTTAAGGAGGTTCCATACTGTTTTACATAGTGGCTTCACCAATTTATAATACTAACATTGAAAAAGAATTGTGTTTTTTCCATACTCTCTCTAACACTTGTTCTCTCTTATCTTTTTGATGATAGCCATCCTATATAATAAAAGGCTAATATGCAAATTGTCCCTATGGGTGGGAGTTTGACCCATTAGGAGTTAGATGTGCGCTGACCACTAGGGGGTGGCATGGAACATGGCGAGCACCAGCAGAGGCACTAATGGGCCCTGATGAGAGTGGGACCGCACCAGGGGGCAGACGCTCAATGCATAGGCATGGAAACATGGAACAGACTGATGAATCTCAGAGGGAAGCAGGTAGAGAGTTGGGTAGAAAGAGATTAGCCAAAGATCTTATATGCATACTGGAAGCCTGCTACACAAATTCGTGCACTGATGGGATCCCTCGGCCTGGCCTATGGGGATTGGGCTAAGGGACCCCACCAGTGCACGAATCCATGTATTGTGCCTCTAGTGTATTATATTAATAATATGTTTATAGGTCAATCTAAACTCTAAACTAAAGTGGAATTATAAGTGCCCATTAGTAATATGACCTCAGAGCATAGCTTATTAACCCAACTACAGTAGAAACTCAGCAAAAATATCAAAACAACTAGACATTTCTTACACAAAACTGACTAGGACATCTCTCAGAAAACCAGTAATAAGTTATTGTTCTTGCCAACTCCAAAACCAAAGCAAGCAGTACAAAAATTGATTAAGTTGTTTGTTTTTATAGCAATCAAGTACAAACTCTGAGAAATTTGTTAGCCCCTATTTTTAAATTTACCAAAAAAAAAAAAAAATACTGAATTTGAATAGGGCTTTGAGCAACAGCATTTTTTTTCCTTTTCAGACCTTCAAACAACAATAAATTTATCCAGCCCTTTGTGATCCTGTTAGTCCAGGCTCACCTAAGATCTCCTTGTTCAAATAATTTGGTAATCATCTCTCAAAAGCTGATGGGAGCATGTGGCAAAATCCTACTGCAACTATCCAGTGATAAATGCTGGCATTTTTGACTAGGAACTAACCTGAAATAACTGAAAAGTACACTATTTGAAAACAATTCTTGGCCTGTTATTGTTGTTGGGAACTTTCACTGAAGTTTTTTTCTATTACAGAAAAATATCAATTCATTTTGAAATGTAAGATACCCATTCACTTAGGTTTTTTCATATCATCATAAATGAAGAGAAGAATTTCCTCATGAAATGAAAGTACTATACTCAAACACAATATGGAGCACTCATGATACATTTGAAGAAAGGCTACCATTCCTTTGGGCCCTATAAGCCTCTTCCTGTGGAGTTAAATAAGGATGTGACAAAATGGTCAGCTTCCTAAACACAATATGAAAGGATGTCAAACAAGCAGCATGATTGGTAGATGATCCTCAAGGTTGACCAGTCTAAACCACATTCAATCTAAAAAACAGCTGCACTGAGAACCAAGATGGCGGCATAAGGCATATACCTGAATGTGCAGTCTCCCACAACCACACTAAAAAATAAAACTATAAAGCTAAATGGCCATCCTCCAGAACCAACGGAGTGGAAGCTTTACAACTAGAAGGCAAGAGAAGGAGTGCATTGAGACTAACAAGTTCCCGGCGCCAAAACAGAGAGGTACGGACTCGTGCGAAATGGTGGCGGCACAGGCAAATGGTGGTGGTAGCTGCACCTGGGTCTATGGCTTGGAAGGGGTGAACAAGCTCCGGGGTCGCACTGAATGTGTTGCAGGCGGTCTGGCAATAGGGCAAAAGATGACAGTGGTGTTCTAGCAGAGCTGTTAGCAGCGATCACTGACACGGAGCTCCGAGACTCAGGGACTCAAGGGCGCGCAGACGCCAGGGCATGGAGACACCAAAATGGGGAAAAGCCATGGAGCTGGCTGAGGGGCAGCCATTACAGGTTGCTCCACCCCAGTGATTCTGAGACCCCACCCCATCCAATTTACAACCCCACTAAAGCTGTGCATCTGTCTGCCTACAGCCTAACCTAACAGACTGCAGTAGGGACAGAGAACTCCAAAAATTCTAAACCCCAAACATTGAGGAGAAAGGCCTGGAGGTCATTTCCTTTCAATGACACCAACAGCAACCAAGACTTAACTACAACAAGACTGTGCACCCAGCCCTCAAAGGCATACACCAAGAGTGTCCACCCCAGGTTATTGAGGAGGCTGAATCACTGGGCCCTATAGGACACCTAGCACAGAAAGTCACTATCAATGCAGGGAAGCAGCCAAAATGCTGAGACAAAGAAACAGATCACAAAATGGCAGAAATGGAGGAAAGCAAACTACTGGATATAGAGTTCAAAACCTCAGTTATAAGGCTACTCAAGAATCTTCTATGAAGCTCCAAGGAACTAAGTGAGACCTTCAAGGATCTAAATAAGAATACCAAAAAAATGGAAAAGGACCAGTCAGAAATTAAGCATACACTGACTGAAATAAATAATAATATACAGAGATCCAACAGCAGAATAGAGGATCGCAAGAATCAAGTCAAAGATATGAAATGTGAAGAAGCAAAAAACACGCAAACAGAAAAGCAAAAAGCAAAAAAAAAGAATCCAATATGAAAATAGTATAAGGAGCCTCTGGAACAACTTCAAGTGTACCAACATCAGAATTATAGGGGTGCCAGAAGAAGAGAGAGAGCAAGATATTGAAAACCTATTTGAAGAAATAATGACAGAAAACTTCCCCCACCTGGTGTAAGAAGTGGATTTACAAGTCCAGGAAGCTCAGAGAACCCCAAACAAAAGGAATCCAAAGAAGACCACACCAAGACACATCATAATTAAAATGTCAAGGGCAAAAGACAAAGAGAGAATCTTAAAAGCAGCAAGAGAAAAACAGCTAGTTACCTACAAGGGAGTACCCATACAACTCTCAGCTGATTTCTCAACAGAAACCATGAAGGCCAGAAGGGAGTGGCAAGAAATATTCAAAGTGATGAACAGCAAGAACCCACAACCAAGATTACTCTACCCAGCAAAGCTATCATGTAAAATTAATGGTCAAATAAAGAGCTTCACAGACAAGAAAAAGCTAAAGGAGTTCATCACCACGAAACCAGGATTATTTGAAATGCTGAAGGGCATTCTTTAAGAATAATAAGAAGAAAAAGGTAAAAATAAAAAGTATGAACAACAAAGTGTCAACAAATACATATCTATCAACCAGTGAATATAACAATTAAATCAATAGAAATATCTCATCAAACAGACTGTCAAATTACAGCAACAAGGACAGGGAGGGTTGGTGGGGGTCATAGATCAATGAAAGGACTTTTATGCATGCATTTAAGCATAACCAATGGACACAAATCACTGGGAGGTAGGGGAGGCTTGGGGAAGGGCAGGGGAAAAAAGAGATATATGTACTAATCTTTGTAATACTTTATGTAATAATATATATATATATATATATATATATATATATATTGCTAAAAAAAAGAAATATCTGATGAACAGAATATACTGGTGAATAGAATAGAAGTAAGGGCATAGAAAGGGAATGGACTGACAATTCTCAGGTGGAAGTGGGTTTGAGGGGTATGGGAAGAGACTGGACAAAAATCTTACATCTATGGATGAAGACAGTGTTGGGGGTAAGGGCACGGCGTGGGGAGGGACCAGGTGGAGGGGAACTATGGGGGTTAAAAAGAGGAACATCTGTAATAATCTGAACAATAAAGATTTATTTAAAATAAAACACAGCTGCACTACTGAAGTAAAGAGGCAAAAGATAAATCATCTAAATGGGCACACTGAGTGTTGTTCCTTGCAACATCAGAGGAAACAGACAATAGCCAAAGTGAATTTTGTCAAGTCTTGGGTAGTAGCCAACAGAGCTGCATTGGTCCAATAAAAATGGGCCTAAGCTTACTGGAAAATGAAAGAACCCCCATTTGAGGTGGAATATGATGCAATTTGTTATGGAATCAGCAGTGGATATCAAAATGCAACATTTCTACCCTAATCCCCAAATAACTCACAAAATAATGCCAGTGACTGCTATTACAGGTTAGTCAGACTGGCTTGGCCATATAATTAGAGGAACATAGACGATCCCAACAGAAGTGTTCAGTGAGCTTGCCCAAAACAAGATATATTGCACCAATGACAATTCAATATGGAGATGAATCATATCCTCGCAAGTGAGAAGGACCTTGACAAGCACGCCCTGTTGTTTGCCTGAACTCTCTTTCTTCTGGCATGCTGTGTCCTTACATTTATTGAAAGCCACATAGAAGGATTCTCTTATGAGTCTTTTTAAATATCTGAATCTAATTTTCAATATATTCAATCTCCACATATTTTATCCTATATAATAAAAGTGTAATATGCAAATCGACTGAATGACCAGTTGGCAGGGGGTGGGCCGGCAAGCTGGCGGTGCCAGGCCATCCAAGGTGTGTGCCAGCAGGTAGAGGGAGGGGACAGTGATGGGAGAGGGTGGCAACCAGCAGCAGCGGAGAGGTGGTCGAGAGCCCATCCAGCAGCCTCCCGCAGAGAGAGGACTGTGAGAGGGTGCAGGCCAGGCTGAGTTACCCCCACCCCCGCCCCAGTGCACGAATTTTCTTCCTAAGGTTATTTTGCAGAATAAATTAAATCAAATATGATCCAAAAACATTTGATATTGCTTTTTAATATACTTTGCTTTTAATAATAATTTCATATGAGACCAATTTGGCAACATAAATATTTATTTTTCCTTAATGACAGCGATTCCCTGAATTCTCATCTCTATGAAATATATAAAAAACATGATTCCAGGAATGTAAACTTTGGTTCAAATTAATATACATTACTAATGTGCTAGAATCTAATTTTCAACGTGATGAAAATAATTTTAGAGTAAGATACTTTCTTCTTGGACTTTTAATTAAATTTCTTTTATTAGGATTTGGAGATGTGATTTGAAAAGTAATTAAAAATTGGCTCTTGCCAAGAGGTCAGATACCAAGTTCCAATAGAAAAAGGCTGCTTAACCGCGGATGTTTATCATGTAATCTCAAAAGGAAACTAACTGGTCGTCTTGCTTGTGCTCTCACGTACTTGGGTTGTTATTGCTGATTACACTTGGAAACGCTCTTCAAACACAAAGGTGAACAGGAAGATTAAGAGGCAGAATGCTTCCTCTTGGCTATTCTGGCCTGATGCTGAACTCCCAAGGCTAATGCAGTACAATAACTTACCTACAAGGCACTTCACTGACTCTTTCGTTTCAAGTTTGAAAAGCTGTGCAAAATAAGTTTGACTTTTCAAAATTTCATTTCATCTACATTAAAAAATTCAGCACCTTTCAGTCAGAGCCATTTTCAAGGACAAAAGCAACCTTGAGAGAGCAATGTGCCTTAGAGACCATCTGGACTGAATACATGACTGAAGCCATCACTGTCTGTTGAAATATCCTGAGGTTTCTATGGAGGCACTTCTGGTCCAAGATGGGCCTGCTGAACAAGGAGAAAACAGAAAGGAAAACACACCACAAAGATGAATGGAGACACTTTCAAGATGGCAGTGAAGCAATGCACTCACTTCCTCCCAGGACAAAACTGGAAATACAACCAAACTGGAGAACAATCACCTTGAATAACCAACTAAAGACTAGATGACAGGGAGTCCTATAATCAAGGATTTACAGAGGAAGCCACCCTGGGGCTGCATCTGCACAGCAGCTCACATGCTGGGGTCAGGGCTGAGCCTCACAGCCAGTCAGCCGAAGGGCCAATCCCATTTATTCAATGCTCTACTAAATTCCTTAGCCAATAAAATAAGAAAAATACACTTAAAAAATATAGATTGGAGAGGAAAGGGGTAAAACTGTCATATATTCAAGTTGGCTTGATTGTTTATGTAAAATGCTCTTAAAATTTTACAAAATAGCCAGAATGTCTAACAAATTAACTTAGTAAGTTTATAATATACAATGAAATTTATACAAATCAACAGCATACCAATTTATCTGTATAAAATAATGGTAAAATAAAATAGAAAATGCAATATGATTTTCAATGGAATCAGAAAATAGAGATGTTTCAGAAAAAAAATAAAATAAATGCACCAGAAAACCCACGAAATATTCTTAAAAGTAAAAAGACTTCAGTACATTAAGAAATACACCATATTCATGAGTCAGGAGATCAGCTATTGTTCAGAAATCATTTCTTCCCCAATGACTCTATCAGTGCAATGCAATCCCAATGAAGCTTCCAGCAGCCTTGTTGAAGACATTGACTAGCTGTTTAACATTCATAAAATAATGCAAGTAACTTAGAGGGGCCAAAACAATTAAAAATAGGAGGAGGAGGAGGAAGAGATTTATAAAGTTACAGAACTCACATTACTTGATTTCCACACTTAGTATAAAGCTACATTTATAAAATATGATGGTGTGGTACTAGTGAAAGGAAAAACATTCAGATCAATGGAGCATAATATACAGTCTGGTAATAGACACACACATATATACTAAAGAAACTTTTGGCTAAACTGTCAGGATAAATCAATGGGGAACAGAAAATCTTTTAAACAAATAGTTTAACAGCTGAGTTTCCCTAAGGAGGGAAAAATGAAGCTTTACTCTTACTTTATAACACAAACTATATGAGTATTGATCATATGTCTTAAAAAAGATATAACTACAAACTTCTAGAAGAAACAGTATAGCATTGGAATAGGCAAAAATCAGACTATAAAAAGCATAATGTTAAAAATTAATGAGATGTTATCCAATTATTAACTTAAAATAAAGAAACCCTTCCTATTCAGAAGACACCATACCAAAAATGAAAAGGCAAAGCTCACCCTGAGAGCAAGTGTTTGTAAATCAAAGCTGTGCAGAATGTTTACCTAGAATATACAAAGACATCTTACAACTCAATACTAAAGCCATCAACTCAGTTGGAAAATGAATAAAAAATTTGAACAATTTATACCAGAGAATATAAAAATGGCCATTTAGCATAAAAATATACTCTATATTCTTATCCATAAGGGAATTGCAAATTAGAAGCCCAATGTGGCACAACTGCATAATTGGATGACTACATTTTTAAAAGGTTATAATGTAAAGTGTTGACATAAAAGCATCTTTATAACAGATGAACAGGAAAATGGGTAACTAATACGCAGTGTATTCATGCAATGAAAATACTCAGCAATAAAAAGAAACTCTTCATACACTCAGTATGGGTGAATCTAAAAAATGTTATGCTGAAAAAGAATCCAGACAAATAAGAGTACATATCATATAATTCCATTTAAATAAAATTCTAGGTAAATCTACAGTTACTGCAAACACATCGGTGGTTGCCAAGAAGAAGAGGTGAGTGAAGGGAGAAACTACAAAGAGATATGGCAAAACCTAAGGATATGGGTTATGGAAATGTTCTGAATCTTGATTGTGGTTTTAGTTTAGAAAGAATATATACAATTTACATATATATGCATATATATTCAAAACTTACTGAATGATGGACTTTAAAAAGATATCATTAATTACAGACAATTTATATCTAAGTTGTTTATGAAATTAACAAAGAGCCAGAGTCGTGGTTTCCATACTTCATTGAAAATGGAAACCTTTACAGGCAATGTTAGAGAAGATATATATATATATATAATTTATAAATATAAGGCGGCCCCTCCAAAAGATACGCAAACATAAAGGAAGCAGAATGGAAATTCCTACTTAGAGAAGTGATGTAAAATACTCAACTGTCAACTAAGAGCTTATTATATGTTTTTTAGACAAATAATTGTGGGCACTGCATTGCTATGGCATTTAGATGTCATTGAATGCTTATAGAAAAGTAAAAGAAAATAAACTGTAAGTATCTAATCTTGAATGAAAATATTTATATTAAAACTTTAAAAAAGAATAAAAAAGAGCATAGTTTTTCAAAAAATTTTAAGAGAATATTTATGCAAAACATTTTGAAGACCACTGTCTAATTGGAAAGAAACTTGCCCTTTTTACAGCTTTCTTTCTTACGATTGTTGTTTTAGATAGTTTGTAGTGCCCATGGAGGCAGTGTTATTAAACTTAAGCCTACACAAACTTACATTAAACACTTTATATTAATTATACTTTTTTGAATTGTGCATAAAATAAAAACTCCAAATCATTATTTAACAAATATAAGCATGACAAGGCAGGGATCTTTGTCTTGTTCCACAAAGTATCCCAGATCCTAGTACACTGCCAGGCACATACTGGTTACCTAATAAATACTTGTCAATAAATTGAATGATATGAAATGTGATGTCAGGAGGCCTAATGCTTGTTTGTCATAGCACACTACATAGAAACTCAAATTTGATTTAGAAGTTGGCCTGGTTAGTAGTCATAAAAAAAAAATTAAGGTTCATTTGAGTGGCTGCCAGGATGAATAATACGATGCATATTGCTAAAATTGGGATTGCATCCATTAGCTAATGCAAATCTAAGAGGCAATGCCTAGAACCTGCTCCCAAGGGTTCTTACTATATTTCAGATTTTCATCCTGGCATGTGCTATTTTTGCCAGGGAACAGAAGCAGCAGAAAATAGCAATAGAATGTGATGATGTGTCTCAAAGTTTGTGCTTAGATGTACCATACCATTTACTTGCTTATATTCGTTTGGTTGAAACAAAGCACATGACTAACTCAAAATGAAAGGTGCATAAAAATGTGTGCTATATAATTAAGAGAGTGAATAACCATGAAAAATAATGCAATCTACCTCAAGCATAGGCTGATATTGAACTGCCTAAGTTCACATTTCTACTCCACCACTTGCCAGGGTGCAGTCTTAGGCTAATTTTCTGACAGTGCAGACCTTAGTATTCTCCTCACTAAAACATGGGTAATAATAGTACTTAGCTCATAGAGTTTTAAGAATTAAATTCATTTATACAAGTAAAATCGCTTGAAACAGTGTCTAATATAGAGTAAAAGTCAATAATTGCTAGCATTTATTACTTTTCATATAGTAGATCCTCAAACCATGGTTAAAATGATTTCTTATTTATTGATTTGAGAGGGACAGCCAGACAGCCAGACATAGATTTGTTGTTCTACTTACTTACGCATTCATTGGTTGATTCTTGTGTGTGTTCTGACTAGAATCAAACCCACAACCTTGGCGTATGGGGGACGACAATGTAAAACACTAACCTACCCAGCTACCCACCCAGGGCTTAAGTGTGATCAAGTAAGTTAAACCTTAACTTTAAACAAAGCTTATGATGAAAATTTTCAAATACACACAAAATCAAAATTATCTAAAAACTGCCCTATCCCCAACGGTTCAATATTTTGCAATACTGTATTCATATCTCTCCCACTGTTTTTTGCCTGAACTTTATAAAGCAAATCCCAGACATTATGATGTCAATTTTTACATCTTTAAAAAAAAACTAAACCATAAAATAATGAGGAATGAAAATAAACATTAAGTAATTACTGTCTGGAAGGAAATTAGGAGATATAATCCAACCTCATATTATCAAATCTGATAATATTAAGGAAAATATGTTTGCCTCAAATATTTTGACAATTTTAATTTCATGTTGACGCATTCAGTCTATAAAGCTACAAATCATGGAATCTTTGAAAAATGTGTCAAAAAGGAAACAGTTCAAAAACCTCATTTTCCTTTGTTTTTAATTCTGAATCCTACATGTACGTATAACTATTATTTTGTAATTTAATACAAGCTGTCCAAATAAAAACAGAGAAAACACAAGACTCAAATTCAGACACAAATATAGAAACGCACATATGTGAACACATATATGGCTGACTTACTGGATTTTAAGTATTTTGAAAACAGGCATCATGCTTTACATCTTTCACAGTACCAAGTATATTATTAAGTTAATCAGATTCTATTATGAACTGAGTACTTCAGAAATCAGGTTTTTCTGCGCGCTCTCTCTCTCTCTCTCTCTCTCTCTCTATATATATATATATATATATATATATATATGAAAATAACCATCTTAATGAATTTTATTCATATTTTAACATCAGTTTTATTTGGGGGAAAGCAGTCCTAGTTATGACTGCTTATCAGTGGATACTTATTATTATAATTTGTGTTCTTTCAACCAAGAATTATTTATTCCTAATTTGTCTTCAAAATATTTTAAACTTTTTATAGACTAAATGAAAACTGTACTGTTCATTTATAAAGTGACATAGTATATATTTATCTTTATATTTGGGATAATGTGTGAAATATATTACAATATATATTTCCTAACAATATATGGTACTTTAAAGTATTTTCAAAAAGGTCAAGGGGAAAAAATGGAGACCTAACACTTGTAATACTTTAAGCAACAAAACAAAATTTTAAAAAAAATCTGTTTCCTTAAAATTTAATAAAGTTAAAAATTCAAATAAATAAAAATCTGTTTCCTTAAAATTTAATAAAGTTAAATATTCAAATAAAACATATAAAAAGTATGAAAATAACTTTTTCCAAAGACTTTATTGCTGGGAAACCAATTCTGTCCTAAATGTACTTTCTTAATATAATACCGGATATGTAATAGTAACAAATATGTAAAGAATGATACAGACACACATAGAATCTAGCAATTTTAAAAAGAAAGGGGTTTGAGTTCCTGAAAGAGTCTGGATGTTAAAAATGGTAAAGCAGAAAATAAATTATTAACTTTGTGGTTCATGAAATTACCTTTCCATAGGCATCACCTTTTTCAAAAGATTACACTTCTTTCACTGATTGGCTAATTTATGTTTCTTAAGTCAACACAGGACCAGGGGTTAGGCTACTGGCTCTATTTATTTTGTTCAATAATTGTGCCTCGTCACCTATGACTGATAGCTCAGCGTAGATACTGTATCTCTAGACTGGGCTTTATCCAGAATCGGCCCTGTATTTTCTTGTCCGAGACACTGAGCTGAGAGGTAGACATATTTAAACTTGGTTGAACAGTGAACTTCAGTTCTTTCTAGCTACATAGTAAACTTGCGCAGTTGATCACCTACTGAAAATCTTTTGATCGACTCCAAAGTAAACCACTATCATCAAAATGTTTTGTGGAGACTATGTAAGTATAACAGCTATTTCTGTAAAACTTTCTAATCTTTTGAGAATTAAAACTTACTTCATTTGTGGTACTTGAGAATTAAAAACTTCATTTGTGGTACTTGACATTTTCAACAGGAATATTGGTGTTTTAATTTATTTTATTAAATTTTTAGTTAGGTGTTTGATATAACTATTAAACAATGTTAACATTACTAAATCTCAAATTCATGCTAATTTTGAAGTAATGTGTTATTCCATAGAGGCAATTTAGTTACCTCTTTTACAATTCTCACTTTCATAATTTTAACTGTAAAAATTAGAATTCTAATTAGAATCACAATAAATATGATCTTTTCAGAAATATGATTTACTTTAAATAATTATCTGTTGGATTCAAGCAGTATATAACTCAAGTTAGTAATTTCACTTTTTTCCTTGTCTGAATCATTTTGATCTAACTGCTCCAATAGTTCACGAACTTTTGAAGAGCCAAAATAGAGACTGAGCTATCCAAATTTACATTGCTTGAAAAGATATCCAATTCATATGACCTTCAAAATTATACATGTGTTGTGTATTGATAAGTTTTTCAGAAATCTAAATTATGAACAACACTTTCAGAAACCTTTTTATTTTATGCAAACAATTACAATTATTTGGTTAAACTTTGGTACATAAATAAGGTTATTTGGTTACTTAAAAAGTATTAATTATTGGAAATTTTAATTTACTTATTTTGTTTTTCAAATTAAATACTAGACAAGGATCTAAAATATGGCTACTTTCCATTATTTATGTCTTCAGAATCTTAATTTTACCTAAGATTTCAGGATCTTATTGGCAGTTGAATCTTCTCATTATTGTTTATTAATGGTGATGCAGTTTGGTAAATTTAGACCAATATAGCAAATTATTTAATTTGTAAAATGTTATATCATTTTCTCTCTTTCTATTCACTCAAGTACAATTATTTGGCAATAATTAATATTATGTTCTATGTGCTGTGTATATCTTCTATTAACATTTATATGCTAAGTTATCACAATCAACATGTAGAGAATATTTAAGTTATATTTCAGGGGTTATTTAAAATTACGATGATAAGAAGATTTCAAAGAAATGCAATGATTTTCAGTGCTTCTGGAACAGATAAAGAATATCAGAGATTAAAGATTTGCATTTGAGCATACCTAAAATTCATTTGTGTTTTGATCATCTATATTAGAGATAAATTTTGGATTTAATGTATTATCTCAGCAAGTTTTACATAATCAGTGTCATCATATTTTAAAGCAATTATTTATTATCTTAAAACATGTGGCCCCAGTGGTTAGAATTCAATATTAAAGAGACCAATAATTGAGGTCAAGTTTATCTGTTTAATCTCCATTGTGGTCTAGTGTCCGCAGGCAAAAGACTTGGTCTTCCACAGGCAAGAAAGTCCAAGTTCTCATATTGTAATTCGGATAATAATTGACCCGGTTGCTTGTTAAAAATAGAGTCTGGGGCCCTGTACTCAGCAGTTCAATATAGATGATACCTACATTTATAGGCTTGATATAAGTGCGTGTCCATTTTTGAGAGCCACCAATATGAGTTACAAAACTAAAAAGGGAAATTTAATGTACATCAAGCAAGAGGCAAGAATCATAAAAGTACTTATATTTCTGTAAAAAATAAGCATGCTTTAAAAATTACTTTCTAGAATGATGGAGTTAGATGGCCTCCAACATTTAAGATCGTTTAGGTAGATTAGTTACATTAAGAAGGTAATGTGCCTTGGACACATACGTGGATTTTACCTGTGTGCTTGACCATAAGACCATCTATTGAAAGCAAGATTTAATTAAATGATTATGTTATTTTATGGCAACCCTGGAACTGTTTCCTTTGAGGAAGACAGTGTCGCTCTTAGATGAAGGAAATAAATAAATAAACCCAAGCCAGGATCCAAACCTGGGCATTGCAATGTGATTATAACTCAAGCTAAAATACTGCTTCACTCATTTGTGGAATATAGAGCACAACATAGACTGATGGACAGGAACAGATCCAGAGATAGAGAAGCAGCGATCGGTCTGTTAATCCCCAGGAGGGTGGGTGTAGGGGGGAGAGATCAACCAAAGGACTTGTATGCATACATATAAGCCAAGCCAATGGACTCAGACAACAGGGGGATGAGAGCATGAGTGGGGGGGGGAGGGTTGGGGTTATTGGGAGATGAGGACGCATTTGTAAGACCTTGACCAATAAAGAAAAATAAATAAATAAAATAAATAAAAATTAAAAAAAAATACTGCCTCTTTCAAATATATACCTGATTCTTCTAATGAAACTACTATTTTTGTGCTGTTAATCACCAACTGGCCTTCCCTTTTTGTATAGCAATATTTTATTTACTTGATTAGACCCTTTTTTTGCCCCTAAGTAAGCTTTAATCATATTCCTTTTTCTATCCTTTTGACAACTTCCTATTCTATCATACATATTCACTGATAGGAAGTTATAGGAGTATTACAACCAATATAGCATATTTATATCATATTCCACACTTCAATTAACATTATATATTACTAGGGGCCCGGTGCACAAAAATTTGTGCACTGGGGTGGTGGGGGAGGGGGGTCCCTCAGCCCGGCCTGTGCCCTCTCACAGTTTGGGACCCCTCTGGGGAAGGCCACCTGCTGGTGTGCCTGGCCAGCCTGGGTGAGGGGCCAATGTCTGTTTGCAGGCTGGTCAAGCACCCCAGTGGAGATTCTCACCCCAGAGGGTGTGGCAAGCCTGGATGAGGGGCCAAGGGCAGTTTTCAGGCTGGCCACAGCTCCCACTGACCCTCTGGGCCATTGCCTGGGAAGCAATGGAGTGGCGCTGGCCACCCCATAGGCTTCCCAGGAGGGGGCATGGGGTCCCCCCACCCCCCAGGCTTCTCCGCCTAGGAGGCCATTCCAGTGTTGCTGGCCACCAGATCGGCCTCCCAGCAGGGGGCTTGCAGGGTCCCGCTTCCCCCGGAAGGCCGTTCTGGCCCCGATCGGCCTCCCAGCAGGGGGCTTGCAGGGTCCTGCTTGCCCCGGGAGGCCGTTGGGGCCCCAATGGGCCTCCCAGCAGGGGACTTGCGGGGTCCCGCCAGGCTGGTCCCCGCTTCCCCCAATAGCTTCTTCGCAGGACCCAGGCTCCCAAGATGGCAGAGCCCAGGGCTGCGGCCTCCGCCATCTTGGCTGGGCTAATTTGCATATAGTCACTCTGATTGGCTGGTGGGCGTGGCTTAGGCCGTCCTGAAGAAATGGTTAATTTTAATATTACGCTTTTATTAGTTTAGATATTTAAAGTAGAGAGACAATTATTAAATTTGCCTCCATCTCTACATCAGGAGCTGTGCATACCTTGTCTAATTTAATAGTCAAAGCAAACCTTTTTACAAGAATACAACTTAGCACACAAAGATTTTGAAATTCTTCATGGAGGCATCGAATATTTGCTCAGCAGTTTCACATGTATTATTTTTAGTCTTGAAAACCTTCAAGGAAAATATTATTATCATCATCCCCATTTTCCACATGAATATACTGAGGCTTTGAGAAGTAAATACTTTTCCCAGGAATGAAAAGCCAGGCAGTGGTGAAGTAGAATCCTGCCTTAACTCCAAAACCATTTCTACCACCAAAATAAAAAAAGTGCCTAAATATGATTATCCTGACTTCATATTATGAAGAAAAGAATATATTTTTGAACCCAATTAAGATATATCAAATTAGCTTGGCAAGCTGTGGCTCACTGGTTGAGCATTCAATCTATGAATCAGGAGGTTAACTGTTCAATTCAGGATCAGAATATACCTGGGGAGTGGGCCTGGATCCCTAGTTGGAGGGCATGCAAGACGCAATCAGTCAATGATTGTCTGTCTTCATTGATGTTTCTACCTCTCTCTCCCTCTCCCTTCCTCTCTGAAATCAATAAAAATATACTTTTAAAAAGAGAGAGATAAAATTAGCAGCAGTATCTTAATAAAGACGCTCTTACTTAATAAATATGTCCCCAGAATGGCTCTTGATAAACAAAGTCAGACAACAGCAATTTGGTAATGTCCAGTGTGGGCAACAAGACATTCTGTATTTTAGCCCAATTAGTATGAATGAATGCAGTGGCGCTAAGCAGTGAATTGCATGTAATAAAGGAAGAACACTCAGAAAAATCGGAAACAAATTCAGGGCATTCTATCCAGGAGTGATTGCAGGCTGAGAAGGCCTCCCGTGGGAGTAAGGCTGTTGATTAGGTAAGATTATGTTTAAAGCAGGCTTTTCCTATTGAAAGGTATTCCTGGGAGAAAAACTTCCATCCAAGAAATCTGACTTTGATTGTTTATCTACAATATGACTTACTGAACAAATATTAATAAAAGGTTACTCAGACTTTAGATTGCTTTTTACTATCACATGACTACATTCTCTGAACTTTACATACTTTGATTCAACAAAAGTTATGAATCATGCTGGGTATAGCTTCAACTTTTACTGAATCCTCTTTTGAACTAATATATATTGAACTGAAAAAAATTAATTTTTCCTCAAAGTAATATATATGCATGTTGTTACATTTTTAAAAACATAATTATATTAGCTACAGATTGCTTTTAATGTAAGGGCTGGGCTAAACATGACAGTAAAATAATAGTTAAACATACAGTCAGAGCCAGCTATACCCCGCCTCCCCCAGGATCCATATGACTGAGGACAACTTACTTAATATTTTCTGTATCTCAACTTTCCTACCTGAAAGAATATGAGTGTGATAATAGCATCTATAACGTTAGAGTTTCTTAATAATTAAGTGACAAGGAATGCACTACGAAGACGTGGAATGTAAATAGCATCTCCCAAAAATGTGAGCCATTATTAACAGTTCTAAGTAACAGTGCCAAAATTTGAACTCAACTCTAGTTCAAACACCTGGTGCTGCTTATAGAGATGAGGTTGTTTATATCCATCACTAATGTTAAATTTGTATATACATGTATATGCATACACATGTGTAATTACTCATAAAGTTTATGAATCGTCTTGAATAACAAAAAATTCCATGAGTGGAAATATAAATATATTCTGTTAAATTCAGCATAATCTTTATTTTTAAATAGCTTTTACCATACTAAAACAATTTTATAATTCGACTTCCCTAAACAGTTATTATCAAATGCTCTTTTTTATGGCAAAACTCCTCAAAAGTGTATTGTAATTACATCAAATTCCTCTCCTCTAACTATCTCTGGATCCACTCTAAGTGGTTTTCCACCTATTCTACTTGTGAAGGTAAGCAGTAACTCCCATGTGCCTGAATCCCAGTCTCCTTTGCCAGGAATGTCCCAGGGCTAACTTCTTTAAACTTTTCTCTTTCTTATTTATAGCCACTCCTTTGCTCATTGGGTCCAATACAATGGTTTTAATTATAATGTATTCAAAGTTCTCTTTTTTAAAAATTTATATTTCAACCCAGTATCTATACCTGAATCCCAGATTCATATAACCAGCTGCCAATCTAGTGATTAGAAAACCCATCCTCTTATTAGCTCAGACACAACCCAAACATTTAAGTATAAATTTAAAAAATGTATTTATCGCTGATTCCCCTCTTTCTCTCATATCTTATGAATGATCCAGTAATGAAGACTTTTGGCTCTACTTTCATTATCTAAGCACCTCTCCTTACTTCCACTGCTACCATCTTCACCACTTGCCAACTTTATGCAATAGCCTTCTACTTGGTCACTCTGCTTCCATCTTTGCTTGCACTTCTACATACTAGGAGAAAACAGTGGATATGATTACCAAAAACTGCACTCTTGAAACGTGCATTCCACTGATGTATAAGAACCATCATTATTTTGGAATTAGACAAAGTCATGCACTAGAAGGTAGAAATATTAAAGGAGAGATTGAGAGAACGCTTTCAGTCCTCATTTACAGCTCTTGGAGTATTTACCATAATTGCAAGAAGAATAATAAATCTTAAATTTGTAGAATCATTGCCATTTTCCAAAGTTCTTAGGATCATAGGCCTGGGGAGGATAACACCACTTTCTCACATACGTCTCAATATATGTCAGCTTCTCTTAAATGTTAGACATTTTCAGATAATTAAAAAATATCTTGAAAGTTATTTTGATGTTATACTTCTATTAGTAACATTATTACATGGCACTTATTTAAGTAAGCATTAGGTTAAACCCATAAATCTCTTAAAATTTAAATAACATTGGAAGTTGTAAATCTGAAGCAACAGAAAAAAATATGGTTGATCATATTTCAATTTTATTTTTTCTAATTAACCCATTTAACAAACAGTACAGAAAAAAGTTATCCAATTATCACAAATCACTTACTTTGAAAACTACATATATTTTTTTCTTAAACCATAAGATTAAAATCTTAACAAATGATGTTTGAGCAATGGAACTCATAGTTATTTTAATGAGTCATGTATTTCTGGGATTAGGTGGAATGGAGAAAACAGAAAGACAACATTTACTAAGCATTACTTACTGGTTTTTCAATAGTTCCACCTCCTAGACCAACACCCTGCCCTCTACCTACCATAGATTTCTTCTGTTATCAGAAACCCTGTAATGAGAAGTAGCTCAGCCTGATTCACCAAAAAGGAAAGAATTAGAGGAATTTTTCAAAGTATTTCATAGTTCATACCGTCAATCTCCCTGCCCCAGACTCTTTTGAATTGTCTCCAAGGAGTCATAAAACTGCATATAGCTTGTGGACCTACCTTCCTCAGGCAAGGCATAAAAATGACTTTTTTCTTGGTCAAGTCTCACCAGAGGATTTTTTAAATTGATTTTTTAGAGAAAGTGGAAGGGAGGGGGAGAGATATATAGAGAGAAATATTGATGTGAGAGAGACACACCGATTGATTGGTTGCATCCTGCACATGCCTGATCAGGGCCAAGGGTTGAGTTTGCAATCCGGGTATGTGCTCTTGATAGGAATCAAACCTTCCTGATAGTAGACCCTTCAGTCTGTAGGCCAACACTCTATCCACTGAGCCAAACTGTCTAGGGCGACTACTCTTTTTTTGCCAGCATCCCATCTTATCATAACACATGGTTATGAATATATTCTTTCTCAGTTATACATTTATTTATGTCCTTTAGATATCCTGATAAGTATGTTGGAAGGAACCAGAACAAAAATATGTTAACAGAGCATGACTTGTATAATGTACAAAGCAAAAATAATTATAGGCTATTTGTACATAAGATAATGTGTTTTATGTACTCCTGGTTTGGATAAAGTGGAGTCAACCTACTACAGATTGGCCTTTCATCTTTATTTCATGGCAATTTGTAATAAAGTAATAGGGCATCTCAATGTATTTTATTATCTTATCTCATAATTACAACATTGTACTACTTTTTTAAAAATAAGCCGGAACTGAAAGCATTGAAGAAATATTTTTTCAAGTTTTGAAAAAAGCACCTTAACCCCTGCAGACACATTGTTCAAAGTGATGTGTATTAGTAATGGTTTTTAAAAATGTAAGAATCATACTGTATTTTATAGTTGGATGATTCTTGTATTGTTGCCATCATTACAATAGTAATATTCTTGAATTACTGTTACCTTCTTTATGAATGTTAGATATATGAATACATTCTAAGCTTTCACTTAGCTGCCAGCTTCAAAATGTCAGTGTTTTACATGGTAAATAAGAAAACAGACAAGGTGCTAAAAGGTAGCGTGGATACCTGGGGACAAACACATCTGTGCACATTTCATCACCTATTGTGTTAATGGCTATGTGATTTATCCAACATGTACATATATATAAAAAATTAAATATTAGCAGTGACTATAGTAGTCCCTTCAAAGCAAAAAAAAAGTCAGATTTATGAACCCTCAGTAATAAGTAACTTATAGGTTTTAAAATGAGAATTTGTTTTTTATTGTCCTTTATATATTTTGGATGACTAACCTTTATGAGAAATATGATTTACAATTTTTCTCTCTTGTCTTTTAACTGTGTTTTATACAGAATAAAATTTTCAGTTTTGACAAAGTTTACTTCATCTATTTTTTCTTTATAGATCATATTTTATTGCCATCAAAAAGCTCTTTGATTACCCCAAGGTCATGCAGCTTTTCTCTTATATTTTATTCCAGATATATTATACACTTAAATTTTTATGAAGATTAATTTTATATAAGGTATAAGATATAGTTCACATTTAATGTTTTCATATGAATATACAAATTTATAGCACCATTTCTTGGATTTCTCTAATAATTTATTTTACTACTTTATAAAAAACTATTTGTATTTATGTAGATCTATTGCTAGATTATCTATTATGTTCTAATGGTCTATTTTCCTGGAATATTAGCCAACTTCACACTCTCATTATTACTTTGGCTTCATAATAATTCTAAATACCACTTAGCATTATTTCTATTTGTTTTCAGCTTTTCCAGGTCCTTTGCATTTCCATGGATATTTTAGAATCAAATTGTCCAAACCTACACAAAATGGTGCTGTTTTCCTGCAATGGAAGTGGCATGTGTCTCCATTTGCTTAGGCCTTCTTTAATTATGTTAGCACTATTTTATTTCTTGTGCTTCAATATATGTCTTTTATTTCTTTCAATTTCCTTATTGCACCATGATTTTCAGTAGGATGTTGATGATAAAAGACATCCTTGCTTTGTTTCCAGTATGGGATGGACAGTGATGGTTGAGGAGGGATGAAAAGGCATTCGAAATTTCAGGATTAGGTGTAATGTTGTATAGTTAAGCATAGCTGCAAAGCTTTTGTAGATGTCTTTACTCAGATTTTAAAAGTTGCCTTCTCATTGAGTTTTGCTGAGTTTTAACATAAATGGTTGCTATACCTGACAAGTGTTTTTTCTGTACCATATTTTTATGACCATGAATTTTTTAAAAATTGATTAATATGATTAAATAAATTGATTTTTGAATATAAAAGCAGGCTTGCATTCTTGGGATAAACCTCACTTGGTCATGCTGCACTGTTGTTTTCATATGTTGCTGCACTGGATTTTCTTATATTAGGTTGAACATTTTTGTATTCATATTCTTAGGGATTATTGTTTCATAATTTTATTGTCTTGCAATGTCAGTGTTGTTTTAGTATTAGTCTAACATTGGCTCCATCAAATAAGTTGGAAAGGGTTCATTTCTATTTTCTATAAACCAGTCTATAAATCAGTTATTATTTATTCCTTGAATGTTTGGTAGAAATTCCCAGTGAAAATATGTAACCAAAGTTCTCTTTGCTAACCTATTTCTAACTAGAAATCCAATTTTCTCAATAAATATCAGCCTGTTCATGTTACTTGTTCTCTGAGCGAGTTTTAATAGTTTTTGTCTGTGAAGGAATTCAAATAGTCATATTCATGGGCATAAAATTGTTCGTAGCACATCTTTTGGTAGTGAGGTCCTCTTTCAAATTTATAGTTTGTATCTTCTCTGTTTTTCTTTGTCAGTATGGCTAGAGTTTCATCTTGTTGTTCAAAGAATAAGCTTATGACTTTATTTAATTTATTTTATTTTTCTCTTCTTAATTTCATTAATTTCTGCTATTTTTATTACTTTCTACCTACTGCTTGCTTAAAAAGTGTAATTTTCTAATTTATTATGGTAAAAGCTTAAATTTTCTAAAATATATTTTTATTGATTTCAGAGAGAAAAGGTGAGGGAGAGAGAGAAAGACACATCAATGATGAGAAAGAATCATTGATTGGCTGCCTCCTGCACGCCCCACACCGGGGATTGAGCAAGCAACCTGGGCATGTGCCCTGACAGGGAATCAAACCATGACCTCCTGGTTCATAGATCGATGCTCAACCACTGAGCCATGGCGGCTGAGCAAAAGCTTAATTTTTTTTTAGAACTTTCTTTGGTTCTAATGTATGTATTGAATGTTATAAATTTTTCTTTAAGCACTGAAAGAAACTGAATATTGCAGATACCAAGCTCGCTTGAGGACTGTTTGGGTTTCTCCTGTTTGGGTTTAATCAAAAAAGTCTATATAGTCTTGAAAGCTGTTAAGATCAGTGATCAACTTTGTAATGCTGCGCAGTATAAGCAATTTTATATCAACCATATTTTAAAGCATTTATTATGAATTTCTAAGATATAGTATATGAGAAATGCAAAAATATAAACATCTCTGTGGATACCTAAAAGGCTTAAGTTTTAATGTTATAACTCAGTTAAATTAGCACTTCTAATTTTATATTAATGATTCTTTAAAAATGATAGTGGCCCATGGAAATCTCATAACTATCAAAATGTAAGTGAGATTACAGATTGAATCTAAGGTTGATAGTGAGGAAGAGGAGGAAAAGGATTACTGATAACTATAGCCATTGAAATACACTTTGCATTAATTGTCATAATAACAAAAATATAAAAGGGATCTATGATTGTAACTCCATGAAGTGTAAATCAGGAGAGTTTAAGTAACTTGATACACTGTCCTGCAAGGAACAAAGATGACTTGAAACTAAGCCAACCTTACCAGAGTGAGATATAGAATAGGTTCATCAACAAGGGAAATGGAAAGGAGGTCCTAAATTTAACCAGCTATGCTTTATTTTTTTTAGTGTACAGAAAAGTTCATTACTAGCTGTTTCCTGGTCACATGCAACATATTTGTTCCAAACTGTCACTTCCTGTGCAGATGTATGTTTCTTTTCATGTCTCTCCTCTAATTAGGAACATGGTAAACCAGAGAGAATAAAGATGCCTTAAATACAGAGATGGAAGGATTTAGATCAGAGGTAAAAAGCATTCGCAACTCCATATAGACCCTAGGAGTAGTTAACATTCTACGTTAGCTCAGGGACTTCCTAACTTTTCCCAAGGTTTCCTTGAAAGACCAAAATATATCATAAGGTCATCACCATGTCAGTATTCCTTTCACATGGACCCCATCGGCAATGGTTTAAGCAAACCAATCAAAAAGAGAAATTATAGATTTACTTTATTACAATTCAAACATGGGATTCGGCTTTAATGTAAAATAAATTGGAAACAACATTTCAGGGTTCCTTCTCACTGTGTCATCAAATGGCAGAGAAAGACCCAGCTCTTGCTATAAGAATATTAATACCATCCTGGGGCCCTACCCTCATGACCTCACCTAGATCTGCTTACCTCCCAAATGCCATCAGGGCTTAGGCATAATCACAGAAATTGGGGGGGACCCAAACATTCAGTCTAGAAGAGATCTCATGGCTTGTATATTACACTCAGGTAATTGCATATTCATAAATAAATTCACTCAGCAAAATTTACACAAATTAAAAATGGCTACTTTTGTGCAAAGTAAAAATTCTGACCCTTTCTTCCTCATAAAAGCTTCTCTCCCTCATCTGCTCCTGCCAGATTCAGGTCAACAACCTGAACTAGTAAAGAGGGCAAGAATGACTTTTTGATCCTTCTTTGGGTCAGTACCTTACACCTGAGGGCAGTCACGCGGAGCCTTCCAAAAGTTCAGGAAAGCCTTTCCTTGCATTTAACGGGCATCTTAGTCACACAGCACTGATGCTCTCTGGCCATGGGAGATGTTTCCTTGGGATCGGTGTAGGTTTTTAAAAGACCTCTCATTGCCAGTAATCTTTCTCCTGAAGTTTATCTCCATCTGCTCTCAGAGTTCCTGTTACTCCTCCTGAAGGAAGACTTGGAGCCAGATCCTTTCAAAAATGACACTACTAACTCCTCCTACTTATAGCTGTCAATTGGTCCATGGCAAACACGCGCATGCCCTATTTCCAACAAACTCTGGAAGCGCAATAAATCCTTAGCGTTCAGGCATTGGGAAGTGAAGCCACCCTCCTCACTCAAAGCAGCCAGCTCCATGCAATCTCAGCGCTGGCTTTTCCAAAGCGAGTCCACCGTGTTTCCCACACAATTGAGTATTATTTTAAAAAATAAAAATAACGAGACTGGATTTCCCTTTTGAGTGGCTGGCTTTCCTGGTACTATTGTGTGGTTTGGCAAATGGTTGACAGACTACTTTGAAGATTAAAAGAGGGGAGATACCTTCCCATATAGTTTGGTAAGAATCAATATTTTTGGAATTATTTTTTCTTCCTTAACATTTGTTAACTTCTGAAATATATATTACATAGTGAAATCAATTGCTATTTATCAGAACACTGATCAACTTTTACAAGTAAAAGCATAACAATGTTAAATTCAATATCTTTATAAAACTGGGTACTCTTGAGAAATTTAAAAATTACCTTAAAATACTTGAAACATTTTAAAGAATGTCAGCTATTTATAAAGTTAACTACAATATCTTACTTATTCCTTATGATCATGCCATCAAAGCATTTCATTAAAGAAGTAGACAGCTATGAACCAATTGATATAAAACAAATCAATATATAATGTATTCCCCTGTCTCCTTCATTGCCAGGGAAAATTATGGCTAAATTTACAACTAATGTCTGTAAAGAAAACTTCTAACAGTGAATGCCTTCCACCTTTACTATAATACCATATTGTTTTCTTCAGTAATTTTTTTGAGATTTATACATATTCACTCACTGAATAGAATAAAATAACATGCAGACATTTTCTTGAAACAGTGCAAAACAAAAATTACCCTGAACAAACTTTAGTTTGGGTAAAATTTCCTTTCACATAGAAATAAGGTCCTGTCCAGGTAGCTCAGGTGGTTGGAGATATGCCAAGGTCATTGTTTGGTCCTGGGTCAGGGCGCATGCAAGAATCAACCAATAAATGCATAGATACGTAGGAAAATAGATCTCTCTCTCCCTTCCTTCCTCTCTATCTCTAAAATCAATAAGTAAAATTTTTAAAAAGTAATACAGAAATATATAATTTCTTTACTATAGACATACAACTTATTTATGGATTATCCAGCCAAGATTTTATTGAGCCTCAAACTGGCTTTTCTTTAAAATCATATTCTCTTGCTTTAAATTAGTATTAACTCGGGGGGGGGGGGAGTAAAAGCAATTAGAACCAAGCATTGTTATAAAGGTAAAATCTGCTGGGAACAGAACATCGTGACATTTTCCATAGCAGTCTTTTGGTGCCTAAAAGGAAGTATAATGGTAGGCAAAAAGAGACCATTTTTCTTCCACTAACATCTCAAAAACACAGAGTTCACTAGATAATTTTCATTGATTTCTTTTATTAAAAGGTAAAGTAGTTTTAATCACCAGGACGAGGCTATTTCTATTTGTGAAATAGACTACTATGCTTTGAGAGTACTGACTACTTACCTTCCTAAAAATATCAAATTAAAAGAAAGCTGCTGAGATTTTTAGAATCACCATCTAAGACCTGCTACATCATTTTGTAGAAATTGTTCTAATAAATCCAGACTCATAGATACAGAAAACAGACTGACAACTGTCAGAGGGTAGGGGTATAAGGAGGTGGTGAGTGAAAAAAGTGAAGTGATTAAGAAAAAACAAAACAAAACACTCATAGGCAAAGACACCAGTCAGGTGGTGATTATGAGGAAAAGAGGGGTGGGGGACGTATAAGAGGGTAAAGGGGGGATACATGGTGATAGAAGGAGACTTCTTATAATAGTGAACACACAATACAATACACAGATAAGTTATTATAGAATTGTATGCTTGAACCTGTGTACTTTTATTATCCAATGCCACCGCAATATCCTATATAATAAAAGGCTAATATGCAAATTTTCCCCTTGACCAGGGGATGGGGCCACAATTAGGGATGGAGCCAGCCAACCACCCATGGCTCCTCCCCCCGACCAGCCCACACCAAATGGCCCTGATCAGGGTGAGCTAGCCAGACTCCACCTGTTCACAAATTCATGCACCGGGCCTCTAGAGTTAAATAAAAATTATTTTAAAATAAATAAATAAACATTAATGTTGAATGAAATGTAAGCCAGTCCCAAAAGTTGGCATACTGAAGGATTCCACCTGCATAAAGTGGGAAAGCAGGATAACTTAATGTCTGAGACAGAATATTGGTTACCTGAATCTGAGGATGTCATGGGAATTGCCTGGGAATGGGCACAAGAAAAGACTGTGAGGGCCTAGAATGTTCTATATCTTAATCAGAGTGAGTAACAAGGGCATATACATATGCCCTAAATAACAGAGCTATATGTATATATTTGTGAATTTTTACATGTAAATTATACTTTGGTAAAGCATTATCTAAATTTTAAAAATCCATGAATTGCAGTTCTTCACACATTAAATGTCAGCATAACCCCTATCTTCAGTGTGAAATTCAGGACTGCATGTGTTCCTTGAGTATGATCAATCACTTAGACCCTGTATTGAATTTGCTTCTCATTTAACCTTTAAAAAATGAGGTTATGTTTTATCCCCTTGAGATTACATTATAAGCATTAGGATTGTTTTACTGTTTATACGAGACATAAAAATATATGAAAGTAGAGTTAAGTTTTGAAAAATGAGAATATAACAGTAAAAGAGAAAAGGACCAAGAGATAATAAGATGTGCTGGAAAAGCACTGGATTCAAAGTCAGAGCACTAGTATTCTGGACTGCCAACTGTTAAGCCAACGGCCTTGTATAAATATTGAGTCATCCTTTTGATATGCAACATAGAAATAAGAACACTTGCCTTGCCTGATACAACCTTGCTGATAACTTCAAATTAAATATGAAACATAAAGGTGTTTAATTGCAAAGTAGCTATACAAATAGTAAGCAGAACAGAGCCTCCTTCACCTCTAGAACACCAATAGATTTACACATTACTTTATATGGGACAAGGATATAGTCATTAGATTTAAATGCTATTTCAGGTCTGTAAATAATATATCATTGATGAAAATAGAAATAGCATTATGAAACCTTATTAATAGCGAGACCATTCACAAGGAAAGTTGAGTAGAATTTTCGGCAGGCGTAAACCACATGGTACCAAGGTTTCTTATCACAGTCTTGTTCCACCAGCTAAGCCTAAGCTCCTGGTGGACAGGAACTGAGTCGCCTGTTTGCAGTTCTGCCATTGAATAAGGGTCGGGGACCTTAGCAAAGCTATAAAAAAAGGTGTGTGTGGAGGGGGGGGGGCACACAGTCAGCCTTATTAGCATAGGATACTGAACAACTGAGCTTCAAAAAAAGATTAAATAAAAACACAAGTTCCTCTCTTGCCGCTGAAATGATTATGCAGAGCATCCTGTGATGGCCAGTCACACAGTGGGCACGGACGCAGGTTACTTGTTTGGGGAGGACACTTGCAATGCTTCAGGTTGTTCTTCGCTGTGACTTCAGTTCCTGGAAAATCCTTCAGACCAACCCGAGGGTGAAGTGATTGTATCGAGCTTGCTCTCGCAGAGCAGGAGGCACTGCATGGTGGTACCAGTGTTCTGTCTTTTCTAAAAAGTCATACTAATAAGTGGGGAGCTGTTGTCTGCATTATTCACAATCCAGCTGGCGTTTCACTCAGAGGAATGTGTTCAACCTTTTAGAATAGGATTTCTCAATGAGAACTATTTCATGATGTGAAAGGAGATTTTTAGAGTTTTAATCTAAAGAAAATAATCTCTAAAAATAATTCCAAAAATATTTTTTAAAGATGTCATAACATCTTTATGTATAGTCTATTATTTATTTGGAGAAAGATAATCTGAAGAAGAAAAAATTTTATTTTCTGTTTTTTTCTACATTTTTAGACCATTAATTCTAAACTATATGATTAATACAGAATATATGTGTAAACAAAGTTGATAGAAGCGCCACCACTTAGAAATACTTATTATCTATAATGCTTGTTTTTATATTTAATTATGAATGGTTTTATTTTGTGTCCACACAAAACATTTTCCTTAGAAACATTATATATAAATGTAATATTAGTACTATATAACATTATATATTATAACATACAGTAAGATATATAGTTTTTCATTATGTATAAGACTGTATCTCATATGTTTTTTATTCTCTTCATTCCAAGCATTTAGTTACTATTTAGATTCTTAATGAGAAAATTACACTGGAAAAAATATGATATAATGAAAAATAAATGAATACTGTAAGCCCATAAAACTATCTTGGAAATGAAGTGGAACCTCAGAAGAAGTGCTTTTTCCAAGTAATGCATTTTTAATCAAATATGAGATTTTTGCCTCAAATGAAGGCTCTTCAAGAAGCCTTCCCTTGAACTCTAGTTTTCACTTAAAGATGATCTCTTTCCTCCAAATTCCATGGTACTATGTTAGAGTTTTATGATAAAACATCACTTCTGCCTTTAATTAGTTGTGTACATGTATTGCACTTACACTAGCAAAACTAACAACAGTATGCAGCACAACCTATTATACATATTCATTGTTCATATTTAATTTGTAGAAAGAATAATTGAATACATTGACAGGGGATATAATAAGCTATTATATATATATATATATATATATATATATATATATATATATATATATATATATATATATAGCTAAAATCAATTAATATTTAAAGTTCCTTAAATTGTGAAGTTAAAAACCTGCATAAAAATAAGAAACTTTGGACATTTTTTTGGCCTTTTTTTTTTGGCCTTGATGAAGACCAGGTTGGACTTTTTCCATAGTGGGATGGATGGGGATAGGACATTGGAAACCCAGGGGCAGCCTTCTATGTCCACCCGAATACATCTTATCACACCACAATCTCCCATACGTGGGCCCATGAAATGCTTTCCTCATGATCCCATGAAAGAACATGATTTCCACTAGAAGCATCATTGCTTTCCAATACATTTTCTCTTTTATACTTTAAAACAGCCCTTTGGCTGAGGGCACTCAACAAGATTAAGATCACCAAGGCAATAAATGGTAGTGTCCACACAAAATTTGTCCAAACAAGTCTCCTAATTTTCCCAATGAAGAAAACTGAGAAAGAACTACAGAGACAAAAAGGATTTAGTAAAAGGCAGCGACAAATAGCAAAAAAAGAAAATCATTTTCACATTTAATGGTATAGCTGTTCTTTTCAAAAATTTAAATCTTAAATTCCTCTAGGATGACAGCTTAAAAAGAAAACACTTGAGGTGAAGAGAACTCAACCTAGGCATTTACATTACAATGAGATATCCAAACTCAATAAATAAAAAAAAAACAAAGTCTGTTTTCCTAATAGAGTCTCACATGATGACATGGGTTAGCAAATAAGGAAGATAAAACTCCTGTTGTCTCCTAATGAATAATTTCTAGAATTGAGAATTGGCTCAAGAGTACTCAGTTTCTACATCAACTCCAATCAACTTGAGATATTAGAAGTAAACTGGACTTTAGTTTGTAAATGCATGCACTACAACAAAGTTAGGTGTATAACATACTCTGATTTTAATTACACATATCTGTACATACAGGCATTTAAGAATATTGCACCCCTATGTTCTTAGCAGTATTATTTATAACTAGGGGCCTAGTGCACAAAAATTTGTGCACCCAGGGGAGTCCCTCAGCCCAGCCTATTCCCTCTCACAGCCTGGGACCCCTCTGGGGATGTTCACCTGCAGGTGTGCCTGGCCAGCCTGGGGGAGGGACTGAGGGCCATTTTCAGGCTGCCCACAGCTCCCATTAACCCAACGTCCCAGCGAGTCTGGCTGGAATCAGTTTTCTGGGCTTTATTTATCTTCTATAATTGAAACTTTGTTGCCTTGAGTGGAGGTCTAGTCAGACAAATGAAGCCTCCTGTTTGCTTCAGCTCTGTGGCTTCCATAATTGAAACAGAGCAGAGGCCCAGCCGGCCTAGGCAGGCAGTTTCAACTCCATCGCTGGTGCAATGGAAGCCTCCTGCTTGCTCTAGCTTCATGGCTGCCAGCTGCCATCTTGGCTGGGTTAATTTGCATACAACTGCTCTGATTGGCTGGCGGGTGTGGCTTGGCTGGTGGGCATGGCTTAGGTGTGTCAGAGTGATGGTTAATTTGCATATTACTCTTTTATTAGATTAGATAGCTAAGGTTTGGAAACAGCCCAAATGGCTATCAGTAGAGGGATGGATAAAAAAAGCTGTGAGACATTTACACTGTGGAATACTATGCAGTTGTAAAAATGAAGGATCTCTTACCCTTTGGGACAGCATGGATGGACCTGGAAAATTATTATGCTAAGTGAAATGAGCCAATCTGGGAAAGACAAATATCACATGATCTCACTTATTTGTGGAATCTAATGCACAAAATGATTTGACCAACAAAGTAAGACCCAAAGCATGGAGGCATGGATCAGACTGACATACTGTGATGTGGGGTTGGGGGGATAAGAAGAGAGATAAACTTGCACTAGCTGGTTTGGCTCAGTGAATAGAGCATTAGCTTGCAGACTGAAGGGTCCCTGGTTCAATTCTGGCCAAGGACAGATGCCTGGGTTGCAGGCTTGATCTCCAGTAGGGGGTGTGCAGAAGGCAGCCAATCAATGATTCTCTCTCTCCTTCTCCCTTCTTCTCTGAAATCAATAAAGAAATATGTTTTTTTTAAAAAATAAAAGATAAACCAAAGAACTTATAAACTTATATGCATAGCCCATAGACCCAGGCAAAGGGTAGTGAAGACCTGGGGAGGTGTGGAGGAGTTGGGAGGAAAGGGGTAAAGAGGGGGGATGGGAGACATCTGTAATACTATCAACAATAAAAATACATTTTTAAAAAAGAAGCATATTTTGTTAACATGGTCAAACTTATAAGTATGAAAATATGGCCATATCACAATTATTATATGGTTTCCAGTCTACTTCAAATAGACAGATTCAGGTTTGTTAATATTAATCAAATGGAATTCAACCTGAATTTAATTATTAGTGAACAATCCTCCAAAAGTCTTTTCATAAATATCTTGGTATTGGCATATTTCTGGGACTAGAAATTATAGTCCAGTCTTCCTCTCATTAATTAGTTTTCTACCACTAGGCAATGGGCATAGGAAACCCCTCTGCAGCTAAGATGTAATCACTGTGGGAAAGCTCGGTAAATACCTGAGTTCTCAAGGCCAGTAGAGCTGCTTGCTGTGGAAAGGCATTTTTTCCAATGTTTCTGGGCACACTGAAAACAAACAAGGGGAGAGATCTCCTTCTTTAATAAATTTTGATTGATGGTTCTCATGAGCTGAGTGTGGTCATATGGTGCCTAGTCCTGGCTGGCTCTGTCTGAAATAACAGACCATGTGGTTTGAAAGCCTAACTTAAATGTTCTGCCATTTTATTATTGGCAAGAGACAGAATTTAAATGAAATGTCAGTCAGATTTCCATGTTTTCCTTTGCAGCTGCAGGCTTCAGCTAAAAATTCTCTACCCTAACTACATCATCTAGATTTTTATGAATAGTATAATCTAAATTCAAGCATTTCAATTTTCTTCAATATTTCAGGGCCCTGATGTATAAAAAAAGCACTACTTCTAAAGTGTCACTTCTAATTCATATATATAACACAAACACCCCCAATAGAGCTCTCTTTTCTATGAAATAGTATCCAATTCCTAACGTGCTTATTGTTTATTCAGAATATATGTATTTTCCCTGACCAGTGTGGCTCAGTTGGTTGGAACATCATCCCATACACCATAAGGTCTCAGGTTCTATTCCTTGTGAGGGCACAAATCGGGGTTGCAGATTCTGTTGGTGGTTGGGGTGGGTGTGAGAGGCCGCCAATCAATGTTTTTTCTTTCACATCATTCTCTCTCTCTCTCTCTCTCTCCTCTCCTCTCCTCTCCTCTCCTCTCCTCTCCTCTCCTTTCCTCTCTCTAAAAATCTATGAATATAGCCTCAGGTGAGCATTTTTAAAGAAAGAAGATATATATTTATTTGATTATCACATGTTCCTGTTATTGTTTCTAGTATCTACATTTTCTAGAATAATAGATACCAAATAATAGAGAATAGATTTTTAAAATTCAACCAAATTTGCTCTCTGCAAGTAACATACAATTAACTTTTTTTTCTCAAAGGCATTTTAGATTTTTCAATTATAATTTACATTCAATATAATCTTGTATTAGTTTCAGGTATATAGCATAGTGACTAGACATTCTAATACTTACAAAATGGTCCTTTTGGTATTTCCAGTACCCACCTCGCACCATATGTATTTATTACAAAATTATTGACTGTATTCCTATGCTCTACTTATAGAAACATGTGTACATCTTAGAGCAATTTAAACATGTAGAATGTACTTACGTACTTTTGTTTTCATTTATTGGAAAAAATGTTGAAATCTTTTGTGCAAATTACTATAATCTCTTTCTCATGAACTCTTCCCACCAGGTGCAAGGAACCATCTTCCCGGCTCCCAATTGCGACCCCATCATGGATGCCCAAATGCTGGGGGGCGCACTCCAAGGATTTGGTAAGCCTGATCATTTCTATCATGTTTGATAATAACTACTTTTTGCTTTACCTTATTTTAAGACTGTAATATGGGTGTAAATATCTGATGTCTAACAGAAGACAAAAACTTTTTTTAAAAGCTGGGCAAAGAAGTAGAATAAGAAAAAATAATAGACTAAGACAATGACGGTGAAGAGGTTTGTCCCACTCAATTGCAGATCTGATCTTGACATGTTTCTGCCTTAAACCCTTAAATGTCTCATTGCTAACTACTTAAATGAAATCCCAGGCCCCCAGAAAACCTCATTCTAGCATACAACATCCTTCTATGCCCTTGTTTTCTTTCTAGCCTGTTTCTTTTGCTACTTCTACTTCCAGCTAAATCAAACTTCCTGCTATCCCCACAAGGGAATCTGCTTTTCCACATCTCTGTAAACTGGTCCCATAACCCTCCCTCCCCCTGAATGCTATTTTCTCTTCCTGTTTAATTTACATCCAAATTTTTTTCCTTCAAGAATCTCCTCAAACGAGTCTTCCTCTTGGAATCCTGTTTTAGAAGCTCCAAACACAACCAGATATGCCAAACCCTGGGCACCCTAATCTCATTGTACGTGTCCCTTTTGTCTCTCTTGGGTCCCTGAGCTCCCAAAACCTGGAGTCTGTAGTGCAAGTGATTAATACATGGATGGTCAATGAATGAAATTAAGGTTTAGAAAAGAAATACATGGAGAAGGGAGGAAAATTGTTGGAGTCTTTAAAAAAGATTTATTTTTAAGATATGATATGGTGCTGTTAAACATCCATTTATTTTCGTTAAGCAGTAACTATTCTAAGAAGACTTGTGGCGAGCATGAAGATAAACATTGGCAACATTAAAGGAAATGCTTGCATAAAACATGCACAGCCTTTCATAAGAAAGCAATCTCTTAGCTTTAAAGACAAGGTCACCTTCATGAGAACTGGATTCGCTTTGTGTTTTATTCACTAGCAGAACCCCATAGGAAAATAATAAAAGACTTTAAATGTGTTCTCTAAAGTCAATGAGGAGTTTGCAATGCTGTCATGCCTTTTAAAATATCAACAGTCACTAGAAAAAATAGAGAGATAAGATAACAAAAAGTTATGGATTAACTTTTTATCCAGGAGAGTACTTTTTGCTTTAAAACTGTAGATCAGAGCAATCTATTCACTGAATAAAATTTTCTTTGCTCCATTTAAATTTTCCTGCCACTGAAATTTTAGGGACATAATATGGATTCGCTGTGACCACTGTCTTTTTTGTTTGTTTGTTTGTTTTTGTGAGTGTTTTAGGGTGAAGAAATTGAGGAGGTTTTGGTTTGAATTGCAGTGTCCATTCTAGCAAGCCAGAGGACAGACAGAGCTCAAAATGCTTTAAACGTTTATCCATTCTAATGATCCTGGCAAAGTGCAGCTATAAAAGACAATTACCAATGTCTTCCTTAGTAGCTGTGATATTTTTTCCAGCTTTACTAATATACTAGTAGCCTACTGCAGGAAGATTCCTGCAAGAATAGGGCTTCCTGAGCCAGAGCGAACCAGAGAAGGGAGCGAAGCTCACCTCGGCTCCCTCCCGTCTCTGCCACCTCAGCTCCGTTCCCTTCTCCACCACTTGGCTCCCTTCTGCAGCACCTGGCTTCCTTCTACGCTGTCTTTAGTCTTCGCTCTTCTGTGTGTGCAAATTAACCGCCATCTTTGCATACAGTTGCTCTGATTGGCTGGTGGGTGTGGCTTGGCTGGTGGGTGTGGCTTAGGTGTCTTGGAGTGATGGTTAATTTGTATAATACTCTTTTATTAGAGTAGATAAATGACAAAAAGATATGACATATACCATACATACATTTAAAGTGCACAATGTGATGATCTGATATAAACTTCAAAGTAACTAACAGAGTAAAGGTTAACACATCCTTCACCTCACATAATTGCCATTTTTGTTACTGTTATGGTGATTGATTTAGATTTATTCTCTTAGCAACTCCCAAGAATGCAACTCAGTATTGTTAACTAAAGTCACCTTCTGTACATTAGATCCCCATAACTCATTCCTCCATTTCCCCCATCCCTGGCACCTGATGTTCAGCTTTTTTAGATTCTATGTATAAGGGGTATTATATAGTATTTGTCTTACTCTGACTCATTTCACTTAGCATGATGCTGTCAAGATACATCCAGATTGTGCACATGGCAGGGTTTTCTTCTTTTTTATGACTGCATACCTCACTGTGTGTGTGTGTGTGTGTGTACTTATGTATATACTAGAGGCCTGATGCATGAAATTTGTGCAAGGGGCTCAAAGGGCCAAGGTTGCAGCCCCATTTGCCACCTCAGCCACCACCCTGGCCCTTGCTGCAACAGCCCCAGCTTCATCTGGAAGGTTGTCCGGAAGGACTTCTGGTCTGATTAGCATATTATGCTTTTATTATTATAGATCACATTTTCTTTATCCATTCATCTATTTATGAATACCTAAGTGATTTCCATATCTTGGCTAATGTGAATATTGCTATTATGAACATGGGAATGCGACATCTCTACAATATAGTGATTTCTTTTTATTTGGATAAAAACCCTGAAGTAGGATTGCTATGTCATTTAGTTCTTATTTTAATTTTACAGAAACCTTTATACTGTTTTTCATAGCGGTTGTACCAGTTTACATTCCCACTAACAGTGCACAAAGCTTCCCTTTTCACACCTCTTATCCTTTTATAATAGCTATTCTAACAAGGGTGAGATGACATCTCATGCTTTCAGTTTGCATTTCTCTAATTGATTTTGAACACCTTTTCATGTATTTGTTGACCACTTGTGTGTCTTCTTTAGTAAAATGTCTATTCAGTTCCTTTGCCTATTTTAAAACTAATTATTTGTTTTTTGCTATTGAGTTATATGAGAACTTTATATATATTTTAGATACTAACTCATTAGATATAGGTTTGCAAATATTTTCTTCCATTCTGTAGGCTACTTTTTCATTTTGTTGATTATTAAAATAATAGAAAAAAAGAGAAAACTTATTGATCTGTCCAGAGTCTGCTAAAGTAATATGCATGCTAAAAAGTTATGGAAAAGCAAATATTTTTGTGAGTTCATGAGATGATAACTGATAATAATAATAGTAAAAATGCTAATGCTCAGCTTTCTTTTGAAAGTAGTGCTGGCTGGCTTACATCTTTTTTCAAAAGATGATACTGCATAAAAACTGTTAAACTTTCAATGAGGCAAGCCTTGCAGAGCAGGAAGCTGCAGAATACCTCCTTAAGGTATTCTTTAAAAATGCCTTCTCAGTTTTATACAGGAGGAGTGTATGTAGAAGAGAGGATTTCTGATGCTGATTGGGCTGTTTTACAAGGACCTTGATGAACAAGCATATATAATGTGATTGGCATTTCTGCTAACAAAAATGCTGTGACCATAAGGTTATAGAAACCTAACCTGATATTTTTCCCAGAAGCAACAGTTCAGCATTTAATAATTTGATGTTCATCATGACATAGTGGAAAACTACACAAATAATAGAAACCAACTCTACATCATAAAAGTCTATAACTTATGATGGTTCATTGTGCCAGGCTTTTCTGCTGAAAATGTGAATTATTTAGAAATTCTTGTCCTAATGCAATAAGGTAAGAAAGAGAAAAACATAAGATTCTAAAGAAAAAATCATTAATATTTACAGAGATTTACAGAGATAAAATCTCTGATATATATATATCAAAATCCAAGATATATATATATAAAATCTCTGATATATATATATATATATATATATATCAAAATCCAAGATATATATATATATATATAAAATCTCTGATATATATATATATATATATATATATATATATATCAAAATCCAAGATAATCAACTAAAAGGTTATTAAAAATTATGAGTTGAATAATTTTTCTGAATATAAGCTAAACATAAAATTCAATAACATTTCTTTATTTAAGCAATGATCTATTAAGACAAAAATAACTTGAAATATCCATAGAAAGGCAAAAATAATTTTAACAAAAGTAAGTTTCTTGTCATTTATAAAAATTATACAAATCTTTACTAAATCTTTTAGGAAAAACAAACAAACAAATAATTTGGCAGATATATCTTGTTAGTGACATAAAGCCAACTCTTCTGAATTGATTCCAGAGTATAAAATATAAAATTATTTTAATTAAAAATTTTTAATAAAATTTTCCTGAAATATCTCTGAAAAAATAAGTGAGCAAGAATTGGTATGAACACTTTGAAAAATAAAGAGTATGAGTGAAATAAGCCAGTCAATGAAAGAAAAATACCACATGAACTCACTTATTTATGGATAATAAAGATCATCATAAACTGATGAACAAAAATAGATACAGAGGCAGAGCAGCAACAAATAGACTGTCAAACTATAGTGGGAAGGCTGGGAAGGGTTGGGGGGCAGGGTTAAGAGAGCAACTGAAGGAGTTGTATGCATGCAAATAAGCATAATCCATAGACACAAGACACTGGGGGGTAGGAGAGACCTGGGGAAGGTCAAGGGGGGAAAAAGGGAGACATATGTAATACTCTTTGTAATACTTTAAGCAATAAAACAAAATTAAAAAATTAAAAAAAGAAAAATAAAGAGTAATTCAGAGATGTAGATTGTGGATAATCTCAACAGAACAACAACAAAAAACATAATCAATAATTACATAAATGGGCCCTAGCTGGTTTAGCTCAGTGGATAGAGCGTCGGCCTGGAGACTGAAGGGTCCCAGGTTCTATTTTAGTCAAAGGCACATGCCCGGGTTGTACTAGAGGGCGTGCAGGAGGCAGCCATCAACAATTCTCTTCATCATTGATGTTTCTCTCTCTTTCTCCCTCTTTCTCCCCCTCTCTCTCTCCCTTCCTCTATGAAATCAATAAAAATCTTTTTTTAAAAAATAGTAATTACATAAATGGAATGATAGTAAAAAATAACAATGGATAGAATTGAAAATTCTTCTATTTATTATTTTTAAAAATGTTAACTTTAGAATGCCTGTTATACATCTAACAGAAACCCCTGGGAACTACTGAAGGTCCTTTGAGTCCAGGACTTTAACCAGACTAGTCCATGGTACCATGTTGCTCTATGCCTCTTCACTGGAGGCTGCCTTTTCCCCCACAAATTATAAAGTACAGTCTTTGAAGCTGATTCTATGTCTTCCTTCCTCCATTTTTCAGCTTTCAGATCTTTTCTCATCTACAGAAAATACCCTGCTCTTCTTCCTTTGTTCCTCAACCTGCACAGTCAGGACCATGACTCACAGCTGTCCTCTGAGCCTGAGGCTATCCAGGATGGCTTTCATTTCCAAAAAGATGATCTACTTGACATCCCAGCCTTTCAATTCATTCTTTTTCTCATCTCCATTAAATATCTCCTTTGGCCAAAGAAAATTTGTACCACAAAGAATTAAACAGGCAAGGGAGACTTTATTCAATTCTATTGCAGTAGAGATCAAGATTTCTTTTCAATTGAGGAAAGAGATTGAACTCAAGTCCTTCCAAACAAAACACAAGAGAGTTTTTAAGCCTGGGGTGAGCTAGGGGGAAAGCACTGGAGGACAATGGGGTTTGGGAGCACTGGTCAATGTGATTGGGGCATTGGTATTTGTTAATTGGTACTTAGGGAAGTTAGGTTTCTACCTTCCAAGAGAGGGGGAGATAGTGACTCTATAGTTCCTAATGATTGAGGGGGTCATTTGTGGGCTATAAAACTGGGAAGTGGTTGGGAGAAGATTTACATATCAAAAGGATAAAGAAATAATTTACAGTTGCACCTTTCCCAAATTAAATGCTTTCAGAAAATGGAGATCAAGGGCCTATCTATCTATGGTCAGGAAGAAACCTATCTAAATTTTGTGGAGCTGAGGAAAATATAAAGACCTTCTTGATCACTTTCTTACGACTATAATTAGAGCTAAATTTATCTAACCTAGTTGCGCATTTGGGTGTGATGTCAGTTCAATGAGCTGCTATACAAGGGCTAGATAGAGGCTTTCGGAGCCCAGAAACTGTCTCTACTAGGAGAGAACATGTTCCCTGTAAATCATGAGAGTTTCACACCATCTCTCAGGAGGGTGCACACCCCTTTTACTTGCATAATTACCTTCTCTATTTCTCTTACGTCTATTGGGGGTTCTTTTTGTCTTAATGTATTTGTGTCTTAATGTATATTCATTGTAAGTCATATCTCTCCAACTGTAAAATAAGAAAGATATTGTTCCCATGTAGGCAAGCCTTTTTGGGTGGGGTAGGAAAGGTGGTTGAAGAAATACTATATTTTCACTTCCCCGTATTTTTCACTGGATCTTGTAAAACGGACAATCTGTAGTCATAGCACCAGAATAAGAGATAGGAAGAACCTTGGCTTCATCAAGTGTTTCTCTGGGATCTCTCATTTTAGTTAACATTGCTCACTGCTTTAAAGCACTCATCAGGGATAAAGCTTGCACATTGGTTTGAATCCTTAGATAATGGATTCTTATTAACTCCAAAGTAGTGACTTTACTAAACTTCAATTATGATTCTTTTCCAGGCTGTGACAAAGACATGCTGATCAGCATTCTAACTCAACGCTGCAACTCACAGCGGCTGATGATCGCAGAGGCATACCAGAACATGTATGGCCGGGTAAGGTCTCTTCATCTTGACCGATGTACCTTTAGAGCAAACACCTGAGAGAACAGGTACTGTTTTTCTTTTTCAGTCTCACAGATGAGAAAGATTTCAGATGGTGCCCTACATCCGAAACAGTTCCTATGTGTAGCATGCTTCCAGGAATACGAGAAAGATACATCATCTAATGGATCTGTGTGTGAGCTATGTTCACACTCACAGTGACTCCACTAGCCTTTTCTCAAAATTCCTTCAGCTTCAAAAAAGTGAAAGTTTTTCTAGCCTTACTGGTTGATCCAATTAGACTAAAAAACTCACACTGGATACCCATGTCAAGCTTTAGGGAAGTCACGAAAAGAACTAATAATAAGCACTAGGTCAAAAAGTAAGTTCTTTTCCTGCAATTCCCCACAGGTCCTCACCTAACTGTTAACCAAAGTGAATTATCTACTAGGTTTTCCTTTAACAGCATGCAGTTATAGAGAACATTAAAAAAGAATGGCAGTTAAAATAGTTTAAGGCAATAAAACTCTCCATAGTATTTTAAAGCAATCACATTCTAATTTCAAGCAAGTACCAATAAAGATTTCTTTCTTGTGTTATGCATCTAAACCACACATTCAGAATAAAAACTCTTCAGGTCAAAAGGCCTGAAATATCAATTACTTTGTCAACTGAGCATTATCAATGAAACACTACCACAAAATTCCTCTCTATAGAGTTGTCCATATAAGTTTTCTCATCCTGAAACCTCAGTGTTTGAACTATAATACATGAAATAAAGGACAGACTCTGTTTTTTCAGAATGCATTAATAATCCAAAAAGCCATAACTACTAGTAAAATTAGTTGAATTAGGCCTTAGAAGGAAATGAGTTATGTTCTTATTTTTTTAATCCAGGTCAAACCATTAATTTAACTTATGCTCCTATGACACCAGTGCTAGTTTCCTTTTGAAGAAGAATGTAAAAACTAGAAAAGTTGAAACATTAGTGATATAATAGTGTTTTCATATGCATATCGGTACCAGACAGGTCACTTCAGTAATTTTTCTTAACCAAAAGACTTACATACATCTTTGCTTTTTATACATCAGGTAAGTTTAGGTTGAAGCATTGCTTCATCAATCTCTACAATATTACACTAAACAGATTAAAGTGATTAAGAAATAAGGTACTTGTACTTGAGGAATGTAAAATCTATTAAACAATTTATACTCTAGTGGAGCACTTGCACTCTAAACATAAAGTCCCAAAATTTGTTAAATACTTATTTTGCTGAATAATCTAATCCATGTGACAAGCATGGCTGCTACACTGAGTCGCACTAACTGGAAGATAGGGACTCATGTTGGCTTCTTCCCGTCCCACACCCCCGCCCCCCGCCCCCCGAAAGACCCTTGTCATAAAATCAGTTATAAGTCTTGTAAATCACTTTCCTCTCACATGTCTCTCTTTCCCTCACTTACACAGTATTGGTTCAGGGTCTCAATATGTGAGGCCCAGACTAACGGTGACAATCCTAGCTGGTGGCTGCTATTCCCAGTCCCTTCTCACTCTGGTCTATCCACACTGCAGCCAGAATGGTTCCAAATCTAAATTTATACTTTCCCGATTTTATCCCGGAATATTTACCTCATTTCTCACTCACAAATGTCCATATTTCCACGGAATAAACCCAAATGCCTGTCCAGGCCATACAAAGCCTTGCTCGCTTGCTTTCTGCTCTCCATCTTCAGCCTTCTCCCCTTTCTTCACAGCTCACCAGCTGAAGCCAATGGAAACTACTTGTATTTTTATCAACTAGCCATTCCCACTCCATCCCCTTAGTTTTGGTGTTTCATCATCTACTCTATAAAAGTGAAATATTAAAATTAACCGTTTCTCCGAGACAGGGTAAGCCACGCCCACCAGCCAATCAGAGCGGCTGTATGCAAATTAGCCCAGCCAACATGGCGGCCGCCACTCACGGACCTTAGTAAAGGGCAGTTTCCATTGCGGCAGGAGTGAAAGTGAAGCTGCGCTCGCTCCACTTAAACTGCCTCTAGTGAAACACAGAGTTGAAACAATATAATGATCATAGAATCCTCGGGAGCTGAAGGAAAGAGCAGCCCAGGCCTCACCAGTAAAAGTAACAATTGTTTCATTGTAGACATTGAGAGGTGAAGCAAAGAGGAGGCTTCAGTTAGAAGGCCGCCTTAAAGGAACAGTGTATCAATTATAGAAGATAACCCCAGGCCTTAAAGGAACAGTATCAATTATAGGAGAAAAAAACTCAGCAACCTGCGTCCAGCCAGCCTTGCTGGGACATTGGGTCAATGGGAGCTGTGGGCAGCCTGAAAGCCCCTCACCCAGGCTGGTCAGGCACGCCAGCAGGTGGACATCCTCCGAGGGCTCCCAGACTGTGAGAGGGCACAGGCCAGGCTGAGGGACCTCCCGAGTGCACAGAGCGGCTGCAGGGC
>PVJC01004075.1:0-66044 GCA_004026665.1 Murina feae | reverse complement strand
GTGTTGATGAAAAAACCTTGATGGCTGCGGTGACTAGCAGTGGCTGCAGCAGCAGGGTGGTGGGGCTGGTGGCTTCCCCTGATTAGCCTGGTTGCCTCCCACAAAGGGAGATCAGACTGTGGCTTAGGCCTGCTCCCTAAGGGAAGTAGGGACGAGTCCTAAACTGTCAGTAAAACACCCTCTGAGGGCTCCCAATATGTGAGAGGGGGCAGGCTTGGCTGAGGAACCGCCCCCCCCCCCCCCCCCGCTGCAGTGCACGAATTTCATGCACTGGACCCTTACTAAATAAATAAACCAGAGAGCTCTGGTTAAAGCTGTGAATGGGAAAGGTATAAAATTGTTTTCTTTACCCGTTTTATTGCTGTGACTTATGAGGCAGTTACAGGGGACCTTGATACCTCAAGAGATATTAGTAAGAAGTTGTGATTTCATAAATTAATATGTATGTAAACAGTCATCCCTAAATCAGCTTGCGAGAGACATTCTCAGAAAGAACCTCAATCTCAGCAGTGTTCAGTCCCTTTTTCTCACAGCCTTAATAGCAAAATTTCTCCAAAAAATCTTCGAATTACTGTTTTAATAAAGATCAACCCATCTCTAAAATGTTCTCCACCTCTCCACTATAGAAACAGCCCCACTGATGTTTCCTCAAGATGGTCCCCTCCAGCTAGAGTTGGGTAAAAGTTAGGACATTCACCCCGGCCTACAGCTTTATTACCCTCTTGATTCCTAGACTCAGGATGCCTTTAGCTGCCCCATATGGTTCTTTATCTTCTAACTGGAAGTATGTCAAGATAACATCCCAACTATACATAGAGATTTTAAACTGATGTTCTCGTCTTAGTATTGAATCTCAGCTCAAGATCACTCATCTGAGCTAAGTGGTGGAGGAACACTACTTCTTCCAGCTGAGAAATGTTTCACTGCCCGGAGCCAGCGTGACTCAGTGGTTGAGCATCAGCATGTGAACCAGGAAATCAAAATTTGATTCTCGGTCAGGGCATATTGCTGGATTCCCAGTACAGGGAGTGCAGCCAATCAATGATTCTCCCTCATCATTGATGTTTCTATCTCTCTCTCTCCTTTCCTCTTTGAAATCAGTAAAAATATTTTGTTAGATGTTTTACTGAACACTGAGCAAAACATTAAAACTAAGCAGATATTTCAAGGGCTGTCAGTGTAATCAGACGTGTCACAAACATAAATCTGAATCGTAAAGGTTCTGCTGACTCATCCAGAAGGTAATCCCACTTGATAGCTGTCGATAAGAGTTAATGAAATGTGTTCTTACTGTTTCAGAGTCTCTGAGGCATCATAATGTCCATCGTAGTCAGAGTCAAACACAGGGCCACTGACAACATTGACGCCGTTTCTTTCTTTAGCATACCTTGGCAGCAGGGTGCTGTGAAAGTAGCGCCATATCACTGAAACAAGGACAGTGCAGTTTCAAAAAAACAAGGAGCCATGCTGTCATGTAAAATAAATCCAACACCATGATTCAAAACCAGCATTTGTAGTAATTAGAGATAAAAGTCAAGTTTGGCTTTAGTCTCAGTGTGAGGCCAAAAATTCACTGTTGAGCTTTGGCCTTTGGAAAGACTAATAATACACAAATGTATTTCAGCCTTCCCTGGACCTGGGCAGCATCAGGAACTTGTGGTCACATGTCATCACTAAGCATTAAAAAGAAATGACCAACAGGAACAAGACAGGCTATTCAGATTTATTTTTAATATCTGAATATTCCCTTTGAAATAGTCACAAGTATTCTAGTTGTAAATTAGAATAAAAATCTATTTGTGTGCTCTATATTTTGAATTCCTTATGTCACTTTAAGTACATTTATTCTTATAAGAGTCAAATGCTACAGTAATCAATCATGATATAAAATCTATTCATTTAGAGATTTAAAAAAAATTATCAGGAACTTCTGAATAGTGACACAGACTGAAAGTTAATAGACAATGTTAGCTTTATAACTTAGAAAAAACATTACATACTTTTTATCACACACAAAAAAAACATGTTTATAAACATTTAAGAAGAGAGCAGAATAATTATATTGGGATATACCATAATTCTAATACTGGTAAAAATTTTTGTATACTGGAATTCTCAATATCAAACAAACCAATAAGAATGTATTTAATATTCAGTAATTTTATTTAGAACAGGTCTTATCACATAAATTATAGCTAATATATATATATATATATATACACACACACACACACAAACACATACATACACAGAAATCCATTGAAATTATGAAATGTAGAGTTAAAATTTTTTACCTTGAAAACTTGGGTACATTGGTACTATGTTACTGGTAAGCAATGCTTCGGAATATATTTTATTTGAACCTTTGTTTAGTTCTACAAAGAGAATAAAAAGAACAACTATTTCATTCTTCACGAATAACACTGAAAATTATACTTTCTCATAGGATGCATTAAAAAAAAAAATAAGCTGGATATTATCCCAAACCTGTAAAACTTTCCCAGGTACTATTTCAAGGGAGAAATTCAATGCATGTATCAAGTCCCTCAACAAAATAAAAATATTTAGCTATGTTCTTCAAAGAAAAAAACTTTACAAAAACCTTAATAAGAAGGGCTCCAAATTAAACATGTTCATATTTTACCTTATTTGTCTTATTTCAACTAAAGCATATTGTGTTGACAATCTCCTGTCCTTAAACTCTTTCACAGTGAAAAGAAAAAACACAATATCTGGCTTCAGAATAACACCTACTACCAGAAAAAACATCACAGGACGTCTCCCTGGAAAAGCTGTACAAGGCTCCTTTGTATGGATTTTCAGCTGGGACCTGGTCTATTTTTATAATGCAATGGCCACGTTCTGACTTCAGACACTTTCTCCGGGGACTGGACTGGCTATTAAGGGCATTTGAGCACCGAGAGCCTTCTGATTTTTGCCTCTTTAGGGCATCCTCAAAAGGTGTTCCCATTCGCATACAAATTTGCCACTTTTAAAAAGAGAATATTTAACTTAGAAAGAAATGAGCCACTCCCTAGGGGCTATGTATTAGTGAGAGAGCAAGAGCATTTAGGCTCTAACCTTTACCTAATTCTTTGACAAATTAGATTTTTGTTCTCAAACAACAAAATGACATCTCCTTCCAAAAAATTCAGATGCATTTTTCTGACCTCACTGAGATTTCTCAAATTCTGGTTAGAAGAAATGCAGAAAAGTGAAGAACGCCCTACCTACAGTATCTGCACTAAATAAAAAATAAAGTTTTCTAAGTTTTACGTTTGAGACCTAGTTTTAAAATTTTCCCTAGTATTTCTCACCAACAATTTTCATCAATCAATATATATGATGATGCACATTGTCCCAGAAGAAAGAAAAGAAAGAAAGAGGATGGGGGAAGAGGAGGTTGGAGAAGAGAAGGTCGGGGAAGGAGAAACTTACGTGGCGGAGAGAGGAACCCATAACTCATTTTGGCATTATTTTTATAAAATGAACATTTGTGGATAGAACTAAGGGAAATTCGAAGATCCTCATAAAGGCAGTTGGAAAAGTCTTCTGTAGAGAAACTGTCCTGAAGATCAAAATGAAAAGCACCGTCAGGTATCAGGTATGTAAAAGGAAAAAGACTACTTTGTAAGTAGCTTAAGGTGAATTACATCATAAAATTATGGAGCTCTGGCTGTCTGTCCGCGTCCTTCATCAGTTTTCCATTTCCTACTATGGTATTCATCTCTTTTCTATCTGAAGTGCAAACTCTTTAGAATATTAAGGACATTAATCATTTGTCATATATGTGCAAATAGTTTCCCACTATGGTGTGCTGATTTTGTTGATAATAGGTGTTTGTTTGTTTTTTATTCGATTTTTATTTTGCTCATGTGTAGAAATTTGAGACGACCTTCCAAACTCAGTTACACAACCAAGAGTTTGGGGGTGGGTGAGTGTAAAAAAAAGCCACTGCACAGTAATGTAATGTGAAAACCTCGGGAGTAGTGATGACTCGGAAGTTTAGCAGCTTTGGTTACATAAGAAAGCTGATAATTTAAACAATCAAAACACCATAGTTGAGGGATTAAACAACAATAAATGGATGGGAACCAGCAAAACTATGTAAATGCTACATAGGACAAAGTAAAGTTTTAAAAAAATGTGAAAAGTTTTTACTGTGTTTGAATATAGTCTTCAAAATATATATATTTTTAATTCAAGTTTAACATAGAAATGTTATGTAAATATTCTGAATGTGTGTGTATTCTATATTTTTAAACACAGAAATTATATATATACATATATATATGTACATACCCTTATATTTTTATTTAGCAATCTCAGTGATATCAACAATAGTTTTATTTTTTAAGTTCAACTCATCTAAGCTGTCTGTCTTTTAAGGACATCGCATAGCTTGCCAGATACGTTCAGTTTCTGAAAAGCTGGTCAGTCTAGTTTAAAACTTCCACCTCAAGTAAGATCTAAATCTCATCTCCACCCTTTGTTCTCTTATTCAAAGCCCATCTCTCATTATTTCTCTTTCCACCACAGCCCCCAGGAGTGAGGAGGAATGGTGGTCTTAATCTGGGACATTTCCCCTCACTCCTCTCAAGGCCTGATTCCTCTGGTCTGGGGAGTGAACAGAATCCCCAGCCTCTCCCTGGTTCAGCTCAGGGGTCCTCCTGTGGATGGATGGTATGTGCAGGGAGGCAACTGAGCCTTCTCCATCAGCGAGAATCTGCTAAGAGTTGAGCAGTTGAGGGAAATCCGTGTACCCACATACCTACGCATTTAGATAGGAATAACTGACTGACTATAAAAACGACTTCATAAAATGATAAAGTAAAATCATAAAGTATTTAAACCAAAGGCAAGAGAGAAGCCTTTCATGCACGTCCCTCATTTCACAGAAAAAGAAATATGCTCCAGGTCTCAATGTCACGAGCTAGCTACCGGCAGAGCTGGAACCTAATTTTCCTGACTCCCAGTTCAGTGACCTAATTTGAGAAGTGATTATAGAGCCAAGATTAACAGTGATAAGTAATGACCTCAATGTTTTGCTTAATGATAATTTGAAGTAACCACATAGAACTAAAAAGGTGGCAAATACTTGCATTTCTGTTGACGGTGTAGGATGACCAGAGGGGCATCTGGATGTCTTGGCTGTAACCACTCACGAACTGGTGCTGGTAGAGCAGACAGACAGTGACACCCCTCTGGAGAACTCTGGGTCTTCCATGGGGTAATGTGCCACGCTTAATCACCTTCTCTTGGGTCACAGGAGGAAAAGAAAACCACCCTTTCAATGTACTTTGAGTGCATTACATGATAATATATATGATGCACTCAGTAATTCTTCCCCTACTTAAAATATTGAAACAATAGTTTTTAACAAAACAAAAATAAACCTAATTAAAAGAGCAGCATCATAAACAATTAAGGAAACAAAAGATATTCACTGCACTTTTTGTCCATGAAGATTCTAAAGAGCAACATAATGTGAAGATATCACAATAAACTTGAAACTGCTAGACATTTCAGCAATTTAGAAATTCCATTGCTAAAATTGTTTAACATTATTGCAATTACTTCTCGTTCAGGATGGACTCCAGAAAGAAAATGCGTGTACTTGGAAAGCAAAAGTGCAGACCTGAAATTATGAGACTAAGCTGAGTGAATGAATAATAGTATATACTGTTTCTTGCCCTTTTCTCAAGTGTCATAGGCTTTGTAGAGTTCTTTGAAGACACCATCTAATTTAATTATTAAATAGCCCTATAAATTAAGGCTATATAACCATTTTACAGGTTGTAGGAAACAGCAGCTTATAGGAAGTAAATATTTTCTTCCCATGGACATGGAGTTTCTAAGCTCATATTCAAACCCAATTTCAAAGTGTCATTCTTTACCACAACACTTGGGATCACCAAAGGTTTCTCTAACAAAAACATGTACAGAATTTCATACAGATAAGTTCAAGTAAAGAATAGTGCAGAATTCACCTTTTATTCCAGCAGGAAAATAACGTGAGACAAGTAACTTAATCTGTTAGAAACTCTGACAAGTGTATCAGACACTGTATATTGAAGTGTCACTGAACATTCAAGTCACAACTAACAAATTTCACCAGATGTCTGCATAATCTTAACTTTCATTGACAGGTTAGGAAGAAATAACTTTAGATAAGTGATTCAATTTATACTCTCTTATAATTAACTAAGAACCTATAAAAACCTTCAAAATCTCAAAACATCTCTACTCTGTTCATAAAGAGTGATTCAGTTTCCACTAAATATACTGCGTACTGTTTCCACTATAAATATCCCTTCTTTCCTTATGACGAACAGTCTAGACTGTCCAGCAAAGAAATATCTATGTTTTATATCAGGCGGCCCTCCACTACTCCTTCATTTTATTGGCTATTCTAAAAATTGCCACCAACAAGTTCTCTGTGGTTCACACTGTTAAGAAAAAGCCTGCTTCCCTGTTCCAAGTTGAAGAGTAAACATGCCTTACCTTCTGCCGTGGTCAGATTCAACCGTGTCTGAAAATCCATGACTGGAAACATCTATGAAGTTAATAATACTATTTTTAAGGAATGACAGGTATGTTTTAATTTTGTAACAAACAACATCTATAGACTAATTATTCCATGTGGAACAAAGATACAATTTAAAACCATCTTAAAAAAAAACTATCTTGTACAAGTCAAAATTTTTTTTTTTTATGTTGAGGATAAAGGGATAAGGATGACAGTTGCAAAAAGACAAAATTGTTAGCACAAGCACACTATTAATTGAAAGATAAGAATATAATTGCTATAATTGCTACTTTAAAATTCTTATCCCTACTCAGTCTTTCTAAAAGCCTAAAACAAAATAGAAAGAACAAATTTAACTACTCTCCAAATTTCTATCTTTAGAGATCTTATCAATTTTGCTCATAATCTGTCACATATTTTCATCCTTTTATGACAACTATATATTAAAGTTGGAGAAAACTGGAATAGTGTCATATATCCATTTTATACCCCCAAAAGAGATATTTTCCCCCTAAATTTAAAATAGGTGGGGGTGTACTTTAGAAAATGAATATGTTTATAATCTAGTTTATAATCAAAACCTCACTGCTGGGATAATAGGACTCAGCTAAACTTCCCTCAAACTGCAAGTCAAGTCACAACACCCAGAGGTAAAAACAGAGGCAAAAATAAGGTAGAAGAAAAATAAATAATAAAAAGTCTGCATGTGTCACTAGAATTAGAAATAAATATTATTTTTACTCTCACTCATAAATTTTAATTTGATCATTAAGTCTTTCCACAGCACATCCTTCGCAGAAAGTGCTATGAAAACATACACACTGGGCTCAATTTCTCAGCAATACTTACCGAAGGATCACAGGAACATCCAAGGTTATCGCTGGGGGTCCCTGTGAAGGGGCACTGCACTGGGGGGCGGGCTTCTTTGGGATGCTTTGGGGTGTAAACAGGATTCTTTAGAAGGTGGTTAAGACTTCCATGAGTTCCATTATTAGGAGCAGGTGTCAAATTCAATAAATCTGCATAATTCCAAGAATGGTAAAGATGACTTAAAAGTTTCAAAATCAAATAAATAGTAGACTTGTCCTATAATTTATATTATTTACAACTATATCTATATGAATCCTTAATTCTTTACCTAAAACTCTCCTGAGATTTAGAATATTTTTAACTATGCTAGTCTTTATGGAAATACTAAAATATATGCTGTATTTCTCTATAAATTTTTCTGAATTTTAATGTTTGTAATAACTATAGTTAGCATATGTTGAATGCTTATTATATACCAATCACCATGCTAAAATATTTTCCTTACGTAATCCTCCAAACAATTTAACAAGTTATTGTCAATATTTGACAGATGAGTAATCAGAGCCTTTGGCTCAATGTCTCAAAGCTACTAAGATAATAGACCTAGGATTCAAAACTAGCTTTGTCCAAGTCTAAGATTCATGCTCTTAATAATAATAATAGCACACACTTACATAATAAAGCACTTACTATATGCCAGGCACTGTTTTAAGTGCTTTAAGATCCAGTACTTCTTTATGTAAATCAGCTCCCATTAAAAGAATTATACTTAGGATATATTTAAGGTTTTGTAAATGCCCAGTATCATTATCAGAAAAAGGAAGTAATATTTAAGATGTAATATTCCACCCATAAAGTACTACTTAGGGCACACAATTCTCTGGCTGTTTTTGCTCAGTGTTTAGAGTGTCGTCCGAAGACCAAAGGGTTATGGGTTCAATTCCTGGTCAAGGGAGTGTGCCTCAGTTGTAGGTTTGATCCCCGGCCCAGTCCTGGTTGGGGCCAGCTTGGAGGGCAAAGCCCTGCCAGCACAATTATAGCCAAAGGCTATGGTTGTAAGCTTGACCTTATAGTCTGACCTTGTAGTCCTACGTAGCTAAGGGATGTGGGCTGCAGGAGGTGCAGCAAGTGCTGCCAAAATAAAGCTTGATAGAGTTCAGAGAATGGCAACAACAGGAAAGAAGCAGATTTGAAACCCGCAAGAACATTGTAAACATCTTGCCCTTGTTTTGCTTTGTGTGATCTGACTATAAAATAAAAATTCTGCTCACAGGCAGGGTCACTGTTTCCTCATCCAGGCACAGTGATCCACCTAGCCCCAACTATATTCTCTTGTCTGTTTTCTTTAATCCTTCACCACCCCTCCTCAAGTTCACCAGTGGCCATGATGGATGCAGTTCACACATCCATGTGATTCAATGGTCATATAATTGAGCCCTGGCAAAGTACCAGGCACTGAGGATATACAGACCTCCCTACTCTGGGTGTTGTACTTTAGCAATGTGCAGCTTAGTGGAAAAATCAGATAAGTAATCAGTAGTACGTTGGGCACATTTTTTTAATGACTCGGGGTCAGAAGGAAAAAGGTAGAAATGTGGAGGTTTATCTTGCCTCATCATCATCTCCACAAACATGCCCATCAAGTAACTTATTTTTGATCATCCTATTTCAGCTGTTTTCAGAAGGGATGAAAGCCGCCTGTTCACTTACCACACATTAAGTTATAGACTTCAATATTTTCAAAGGAATCAACTTCAAGGCCGTGCTTGAGTCCAGGTCCATAGCCAATAAAGAGGGCCTAGATTGACCAGGAAAGAAGCAGTTTATGAATTCCAGTTATGTATATAGTTGGTCAAATGTAAAGTACAGTATAGGGAGTAGAGTCAATAATATTATAATAACTATGTATGGTGCCAGTTGTACTAGACTTACTGGGGAATCACTTAGTAAGTTACATAAATGTCTAACAGCTATGCTGTGACACCTGAAACTAACTGTAATATTGAATGTCAACTGTAAATGAAAAAATTTAATTACAAAGTTTTTAAAGTGTATTTATATTATTTACATTGTACATATGTAAACTGATTATGTTAAGAGGAAAAATACTATGCCCAATGAACTTGATGGAAACTTTTTTAACCCCTGTTGCACAGATAATCTAAGGACATCTAGAATAGTTTTCTTAACTTCACCATAATTCCTGACTTGACATTCAGAACAATGGTAGGATGAAATATAACTTCATCTATGAAATGGGATATACACCTCACCCTGCCCATCTCTCACAGTGTTGCAGAGATCAAATTAGATAATTATTTTGAGTATATTTTTAAAATTTTAAGTGCAAAGTAAATTTAAGGCATTAGAATATGAGTATGATGTTGTCTCAAATATTAACAAATTGTCTTTCATTTACTGTGAAGCAATATTGTTAGTGAAGCATAATATAGACAAAATAATTATTAGAAATTTTGTAGGAGGTATATGTCACATGTTCATGAAATATGAATATAAATTTTAACAAAAATCTATTACTTCAATTAATACCAAAGAAAAATAGCTACATGAAAGTATATTTTTCAGTATTTTCATTCAAGACATATAATGTCAGTGTTTTTAAGTCTAAAACTTTATATATCAGTTTTTCTTCAGATATAACTATTATTTTTTTTAAATATAATAGGTATACTCACTTGCATATTTGAAAATAAGTTGTCAGAGCCATGAAATCCACCTCCACAATATTTCCTTTCTGAAGGATTCCTAATTTTTACATAATATGAATTAATAATTTAAAATCAATTCACAAAGCAAAATTTATAACCATGGCATTATTTCATTAATAAAGAATAAGTAACTATTTTTTAAAAAAATAAACCAAGAAAAGGTAAATAAAATCACTTGGCTTTGAAAAGCATTAAAAGCCACCTTTGTCTTTTATTTTGTAGACAAATCAATTATAAGCTATATGGTATAGAGGGGAAAAACTCACTATAATTGAGACAGAACTGATTTTGAACTTTGATTGTGGTAATAATTAGCTGTGATTCTGGTTTCAACTTTGATTTCAACTTTGTCATGTTAGATTGGAACAATTAAATTGTTTAACCTAAAGAAATGCTTGATGCATAATAGATGTTCACAAAATATTAATTCTCCCATGAGGGTAAGAACCATCTGGCCTTTCATATTTCCAAACGCTACAAGCGCAAGTCTCTCATAAAGTAGAGACAGTGCAATTCTGTTGACTAAATTCCTCATCCCTCGCTTTCTGGCAACCATCAAAAGAGTTAATGATCAAGTTTTGAGATGTTAGCCATATGAATGATCCAAATAATTTGCTGAACACACCAATAAACTGAGATTTATTGATAGATTAGTATAACAAGAATGAAAAAAATAACTGTGGATAATGATGAAGCTAATTGGTCATTATAAGGTAAAGAGCTTTTTTGCCAATTATCTGCTGGACTTTGAAGACATTATCAGGCATAACTGCAATGTACAGAAGAGATACAATGGCAAGTGGCAACACAAATCTGGAGCATAAGAAATAATCACTGTGGAGTAAGTGGACAGAGCAGTGGTTCTTGGCTGTAGGTGATCCTCCCTTGCTTGGGGCTTCTGGCAATGTGTGGTGACAATCTGGGATGTTAAAACTATAGAAAGAGGACTTTCTCATCTAGTAAGCAGAAGTCAGGAATGCTTTCAAACACCCCACAATACACAAGACAGTTCCCCACAATATGATTTTATCTAAACTGTCAAGAGGCCAAGGTTGAGAAACCCTAGAATAGAGTCTAGAGAATCATATTTGTGCAGTTTTCATATTGAATTACCAATAGATCGGGCTAAGTTTACCTGGGAGGCTATCAAACTTACAATGCAAGTTGCCACTGAGGGTCCAAATAGAATGTCAAGGGCTCAATCCTATCACTTTTGGCAAAATGCAACCGCTTGGGTAAGAACTGTTTTAGGTAAGGTTTGAAGTGTTGGTTTGGCTCCCGGCACTAAAATCACAGAAGGCAAAGAAAAAACATAATTTGCACATTTTCTTAAGTGTAAACTTCTTTTGAAAGTGCTTTCTAACTCCATATGAATGTTTTTCTCACAAATATTTTACCAGCATGCCCAGTAAGTTACATGTGGAAAAATAAATGAGTTCTTACTATCTGTACAATGTACAAGTTAAATATTCTCAACTATTAAATATTCTTATTTTTACATGAAACTATAATCACTGCATAGATGTCCCAGAATACGTAGACGGTGTCACAAGATTATATTTGAGTTACTACTGATGGTCCTATTTTCAAACACTCGTAGAACTAAAATTGTAAGAGTTTTCTCCAAAAGGGAACATTTTATCCACCAGGTTCGCTCAGTGGATAGAGCGTCAGCCTGCAGACTCTCTATTGAAGGGTCCTGGGTTCAATTCCAGTCAAGGACACATGCCCAGGTTTCGGGCTGGATCCCCAGTAGGGGATGTGCCAGATGCAGCCAATCAATGATTCTCTCTCATCATTGATGTTTCTTCTATCTTTCTCTCCCTCTTTCTTCCTCTCTGAAATCAATAAAAACATTTTTTTAAAGGAATTTTTTTAAAAAGTGAAAATTTTCTCTCAAGTAAAATAAAGTAGTCTAGATAATTCAGCACCAGGACAAAAACTTACTTAAAAAATAGGCATTGAGAAAGACTGGTAGAAAATATATTGTGATGCTAACAGTGTTTAGGGTGGTATACCAGTAGATTTTTTTCCTTCTACTCTTTTCAATTATGCTTTTATTGTACTGTCACATAAATTTAACAATGTCAGTAAACAAATTCTTAAAACTTCTAAACCTAAATTATTGGGACATGTCCTTGAAGACCTTTAAAATCTACAAGGCATATAAATTTTGGCCCAGTTACTCAAAAATTCTAATCCCATGATCACAACAACAAATACTGAATGTTTTCTAAATATATATTATACAAAACTAACAGTAATTAGATCATAGAACAATAAAGATACTCACAGAAAGATTTCTGACAATGCCTTCATAATTAACTGAAGGGGGACAAAGATAAAAAATTAATGATTGATAGCATGCTGCAATTAGAAATAATAATAATGCAAACATATAGACTATCAGCTTCAAGGGCCTATATATCTAACAGCTCATTTAAATCATTATATATTAGCCATAGACAGAAATAAGATAGATGTTTAGGAATCCCCACCCAAACCAATGAAAGTATGTCACACGGTCAAATGAAAAGGCAAGTTACAGAACATTCACCTAACCATCCATTTATCTATCCAAGTGTCTCCATCTGACCATTTGTCCAACTGCCTGTCCATCTGTCTACCCAACCATTAATCCATCCATCTATCCATTCATCTATGCAGTCAAATAGTCATGCATCCATCTACTAGAGCTAGTATGACTTCACTGAATAAAAATGAAGATGAATGTGTTTTATATACCCATAGAAAATATTTGAGGAGACACATTCCAAACTTCATAGTGTTCATCTCTAAAGAGAGCAACTGAGCTGTTAAAATTAGGGGAGCTTAGGGTGGGAAACTGTTAGTTTTTGCTTTATATACTTTGATAGTCACTGACAATTCCAGAATTTCAAAATAAGAGGATAGAGAGAAATTCAGAAAAAAAGAATAAGTAGAATAGTTTTGGAATTGTGTCTGCACAGCAAGCCCACAGTTACTTACCTAGTGCACCTTGTGTTATAAATCAATTCCAGTCTAGCTTTTTAATTGGTTAGACTTTGCATAATTTTGACAAAATTATCCAGATAAAAGAATATATGATATATATATATGTGTGTGTGTGTATGTATTACATATTCATGTATATATACATATATATAATACACATGCACACACACACATATATATAGATAAATAAGTATAAGTATAATTTTTGTTTTAATTTGGGAAACTTGAGGGCCTAACAAACTAAGCATATGGCTAAAGCTTACCATCCCATCCTAAACATTTCTGAGACTGCCATTCCTCTGCAGTTTTTATAAGAGGTTTTATAGCTATTATATGTTACTCTTATACATTTAAAAAATACTAATTAGGGGCCCTGGCCAGGTAGCTCAGTTGGTGAGAGTGTCATCCTGATACACCAAGGTTGCGGTTTGATCCCTGGTCAGTGCACATACAAGAATCAACCAATGGATGCATAAATAAGTGGAACAACAACTTGATATGTCTCCCTCTCTATCTTTCCCTCCCCACCCAAATCAATGAATAAAAAAATACTAATTAAAATTTGTTATACATGTAGAGTCTATGCTTTGAGTCACTATGTTAATATATTTACATAGGCATTTTCCTGCAGCAAAATCTATTTTTTCATTATAAATATTCAACAGTACCAATTAGTACATATAGCACTGCAGTGCCAAACCTAACTCATTTTTTGTGTGTGGCTATTTGATGTTTGTTCCATCATTGTATATGTGGTCCCAATTTTGATAACTTTTCAGAAGAGCTTTCTTCTCCTTCCATTTTAGACGTTAATTCTAACAAAAAGATAAACAAAATTTCTCTAAGTATCTGAAAGTTATCAAGAGAGTGATAAAAAAGAGGGGTATACATAAAAATTCTTGAGGAAAATTGTCCTCTAATTTTAGAAAAACTTGATAGCCTTACTATTGTGAATTTTCCTATGTATAACAATAATATTTTACAACTTGTAAAACAAACAAAGAGAAAAGAGGGGTGTAATAGAGGTGCAAACAATTATGAAATAGGCTTGACTTGCAAAAGAATAAACATTTAAAAATATTTCTTGGTAGTCTGGGTGGTCAAGAAAGAATATAAAATTTCTTCTCTGTTTACAAAATAACTCTTATTACTTTTTTAATAGGTTTAAAGGAAAAGTCATTTCTGAGAACAGAAATCAGTTGCTTATAGAATTAATCATCTCTGCCAGCATTCTTCCTCATAATAGAATATTATTCTATAACTTGAGTAAATTATTTTAATGGAATGTCATTAATTAAAGTTGAATAAATGTAGCTAAACTTTTCTTCTAAGATATTTTGTACTGTAATCTTGAGCCTAATACAAGCAAAACACACAATACAACATAAAATTGTACTAAGCTCATTGAATAATATTCTTAGCCATGAATACTATGGTGGTCAGACCTATCCTCATATCCAGTCCCCTGAGGGGAAGATTTGCACTGGAGATTATTTAATCATGAAAAGGAAATCAACTTCAATTGATTCTCTTTTTGTTTGTTGTTAATCCTCACCCTAGGATATTTTCCCATTGATTTTTAGGGAGAGTGGAAGAAAGAGGGAAAGACAGAGAGAAACACTGATGTGAGAGAAACGCATTGATGGGTTGCCTCCTGCACAAGCCCTGACCAGGGTCTGGGTTAGGAAGGAGCCTGCAAACAAGGTACATGCCTTCGAGCAGAATCAAACCCAGGACCCTTTGGTCTGCAGGCCAACACTCTATCCACTACACAAAACCAGCTAGGACTGATTCTCTTTAGTTTAGACATATCATGATTTAGAGGAATGTATTCTAGATATAATCATATTCAAGGTCAGCATAAAGCTATACTTACATGAATAGTATTTGTCTGGTACATCAGCAGGTCTCAATCGAGCTGCAGGTCCATATACAACTTTAATATTTTTAACATCCCCCAGATATTTATTCAGATATACATATTTCTTACAACTGCCTTGTTCCATGCCTTAAAAAAAAATCCAAAACATGTTGCAACTTGAATGAAAAATTAAACATGTAGAACAAAATGTCTTTCACTTCTTGGATGTAATTCAATAAACATGTGCTCAGTATTCATGTTAAATATCTAATAAGTAAGACAGAATCCTAACTATATTTACCACTTTACTTTTTAAAAAAATCTTCTCCCTTTCCTTTATCCAAAATTAGTTTAATGTTTCTTCTTATTTGTGTACTACTAGAGGCCCAGTGCACGGGTCCCTCGGCCTGGCCTGCGGGCATCAGGCCGAAGCCGGCTCTCCAGCATCCCCTGAGGGGAGGGGGCCTGCACTGTGAGAGGGTGTTTCTCAGGTGATGCACCCAGAATCCGGCTCTCTCCTTTCTGGTCCCGGGTGCGTCATCTGAAAACCACAGCTGCCAAGTCACTGCAGCTTGGCAGCTCCTGCACTGAACATCTCTCCCCTGGTGGTCAGTGTGCATCATAGCTACTGATCAGAGCATCTGCCCCCTGGTGGTCAGTGCATGTCATAGCTACCAGTTGAATGGTCAGATGGTCATTTAGGCTTTTATATATATAAATAATATCTTTATGTGTTTATGAGCATGAGGAGGAATATCACATTTTTAGAATAAATATGAAAGCCTCATTATTTTTCCCCAAATCACTTAGGATATGAACTGGGAGTGTAAAATTCTTGTTCTCATTCCAGGCCTAGAGTTTTCTTAGGATACGACTTTTTAGGACTGTTTCTAGAAATAATTTTCAGTAATTATTTCTGAAGCAAACAACAATAACAAGAAAAAAAAAAAGAACTTGTGTTCTATTTTCTTGTATCCACATCACTTCTATAGACACAAGGCTATATAAAAACATGTATTATAAAGATTACAGTAAGTAAAAGTGAAATTAAAATAGTGCCAAAATTAATATATACTGTCTCCAAAGTCAGACTTTTTGCTGGATGGAGGGGGTCAATGGGGGAGGGGGAGAACACATCTGTAATAATTGCAACAATAAATATAAATTTTTTAAAAAGTCAAACTTATCATGCTAAAACAAATGAAAAAGGTACATAATAATCTGTTCAAATTAAATCAAAATTGTTAGATTTACTAAAATTTAATATAAAATAATTTTTAACTATTCAAATTCCTGGTGTGAGTTTTCCCCAAATGAGGACGTAGATATAAGTATTTTTATTGATAGGCTCTTAGACTTCTGTGAATTCTGTGTTTCATTTGTACTTTATGTTTAATATTATGTTTTCCTAAAGACTTTCCACATGAAACTATGCTTTTTAAAAAAGAATTAACTACAACAATAAGAGAAAATAATGAAACAATGATCAATCAAGTAAATTTGGGGGGTGCGCCATTTAACTTGAAGGGTAAATGATGAATATTAAGATTACCATGATCTGAAATGAGGATGAGGTTCAGGCACCGATGCAAATTCAGCTCTTTTAGACCATCCATCAGCATGCCGACCATATTGTCAACCCTCTGCAATGCTTTAATGACCTAAAAAAGAGAACCAATCTTATGTGATGTATGCAACACTAATGGCTGTTCCTATATAAAGCTATCTCTGTTGAAAGAAAAACAGAGAGGGAGTGAGGAAGAGAGGGAGGGAGAAAGGGAGGGAGAGATAAAAGAAGAGCTCGGTGGATACCAATACTACGATGAACTGATTCACATTTAGCCTCAGACAAGTCAGATTAACACAGGAAGGGCATGAAATAACTGCTGACAATTACCAGTGAAAGAATCCAAATTCCATACATGCTTAATCCTAAATCTTGGGAATGAGCTTATTCGCTTTCTCTCCCTGGGTTCAAATGTTTCTATGCTTCATGATACAAAATGATATGGCCACCCAGAAACTGAAAGCAGTATTTGAGTTTTATTTTATTTTATTTTATTCTTTAAAGTATTACAGATGGTAGTACATATGTCTCCTTCCCTCCCCCCCCATTGACCTTTCCCCGGCCTCCCTTACCCTCTGGCACATGCCCTCACCCCACCCCACCACACAGTGTCTTGTATGCATTGGTTATGCTTATATGCATGCATAAAAGTCCTTCAGTTCATCTCTTAACTCCCTCCAACCCTCCCGAGCCTTCCAGCTGTAGTTTGACAGTCTGTTCAATGCTGTTCTGCCTCTGTATCTGTTTATGTTCATCAATATATAATGGTCTTTATTATCCATAAATAAGTGAGATCATGTGGTATTTTCTTTCATTGACTGGGTTATTTCACTTAGCATAATGCTCTCCAGTTCCATCCATGCTGCTGCAAATCGTAAGAATTCCTTCTTTTCTATAACAGCATAGTATTCTATTGTGTAGATATACCATAGTTTTCTAATCCACTAATCTGTTGATAGGCACTTAGGCTGTTTCCAAATCTTATAAATGTGCTATTGTAAATGTGCTACTATGAACATAGGGATGCATATATCCTTTCTCATTGGTGTTTCTGTTTCCTTGGGATATATTCCTAGAAGTGGTATTACTGGATCAAATGGCAGTTCCATTTTTAAAATTTTGAGGAAACGCCATACTGTTTTCCACAATGGCTACACCAGTAAGCATTCCTATCAACAGTGAAGGAGGGTTCCTTTTTCTCCACATCCTCTCCAGCACTTGGCATTTGTTGATTTGTTGATGATAGCCATTCTGACAGGTGTGAGGTGGTACCTCATTGTCATTTTGATTTGTGTCTATCAGATAATTAGTGACTGAGCATGTTTTCCTGTGTCTCTTGGCTTTCTGAGTGTCCTCTTTCAAAAAGATTCTATATAGTTCCTTTGCCCATTTTTTGATTGGATTGTTTATTTTCCTTTTGTTGAGTTGTATGAGTTCCCTGTAAATGCTGGAGATTAAACCCTTATCGGAGGTAACATTGGCAAACGTGTCCTCCCATGCAGTGGGCTTTCTTGTTGTTTTGTTGGTGGTTTCTTTGTGCAGAAGCTTTTAATTTTGATGTAATCCCATTTGTTTATTTTCTCCTTAGTCTCCCTTGCTCTAGGATCTGTGTCTGTGAAGATATTGCTATGACATATGTCTGCAATTTTGCTGCCTATGGAGTCCAGTAGGATTTTTATGGTTTCCCGTCTTACATTCAAGTCCTTTAGCCATTTTGAGTTTGTTTTTGTGTATGGTGTAAGCTGGTGGTCTAGGTTCATTTTTTTTTCATGTATCTGACCAAATTTCCCAGCACCATTTATTAAAGAGGCTGTTTTGACTCCATTGTATGCTCTTGCCTCCTTTGTTGAGTATTAATTGAGTATAATGGCTTGGGTCAATTTCTGGGTCTTCTATTCTGTTCCATTGGTCTATATGTCTGTTTTTGTGCCGGTACCAGGCAGTTTTGAGAACTGTGGCTTGGTAAAATAGTTTGATGTCTGGTATTATGGTCCCTCCAACTTTGTTCTTCTTTCTCAGGATAGCTGTGGCTATTCAGGGTCTTTTCTTATTCCAGATGAATTTTTGGAGAGTTCGTTTTAGATCTTTGAAATATACTGTTGGTATTTTAATAGGTATTCCATCGAATTTATAGATTGCTTTAGGTAGTATGGACATTTTAATGATGTTGATTCTACCAATCCATGAACATGGTATGTTCTTCCATTTGTTTATGTCTTCCTCTACCTCTTTTTTCAATGTCCTGTAATTTTCTGAGTATAGGTCTTTTACGTCCTGGGTTAAGTTTATTCCTAGATATCTTAATTTTTTGGTGCAATGGTAAATGGGATTCTTTTTTCATTTCTCTTTCTGTGAGTTCATTATTGGTGTGTAAAAAGGCTATAGATTTCTGGGTGTTAATTTTGTATCCTGCTACATTGCCAAATTCATTTATTAGTGTAATAGTTTTTTTATGGAGTCTTTGGGGTTTTCTATGTATAATATCATGTTGTCTGCAAATAAGGACAGTTTTACTTCTTCTTTTCCAATTTGGAGGCCTTTTATTTTTTCTTCTTGTCTGATTGGTATGGCTAGTACTTCTAGTACTATGTTGAACAGGAGTGGTGAAAGTGGGGTTCCTTGTCTTGCTCTTATTCTTAGAAAAAATGGATTTAATTTTTGTCCATTGAGTATGATAGCTGTAGCTTTGTCATATAGGGCTTTTATTATGTTGTGATATGATCCCTCTATTCACACTTTGCTGAGAATTTTTATCAAGAAAGGGTGTTGGATTTTGTCAAATGTTTTTTCTGTTTCAATTGATATGATTATGTGATTTTTGTCTCTCAGTTTGTTTATGTGATGTATCACATATATTGATTTGCAGATATTGAACCATCCTTGCATCCCTGGAATAAATCCTACTTGGTCATGGTGCATGATCCTTCTAATGTATTGCCGAATCCAATTTACTAGGATTTTGTTGAGGATTTTTAGCATCTGTGTTCATCAAGGATATTGGCCTGTAGTTCTTTTTTTGTGGTGTCTTTATCTAGTTTTGGTATTAGGGTAATGCTGGCTTCATAGAAAGAGCTTGGAAGTGTGCCTTCCTCTTGAATTTTTTAGAATAGTCTGAGTAGGATAGTTTTAGTTCTTCTTTGAATGCTTGGTAGAACTCCCCTGAAAAGCCATCTGGACCAGGGCTTTTGTTTGCTGGAAGGTTTGTGATCACTGTTTCAATTTCTTTGGTAGTTATCATGTTTTCTTTTTCTTTTTTTTTATTTCATTGCTTAAAGTATTACAACAAGTGATAGATAAGTATTACAACAGATGATAGAGGTCATGTTTTCTTATCTACTCAGTTATCCTATGTCTTTTGATTGGGGAATTTAACTCATTAACATTTAAAGTTATTATTGATAGGTACTTGTCTGTCACCATTTTTATTCTTTACGCCTGTGTTCCTTCTTCGTTTCCTATTTCTTCTTTTTACAACAGAACTTTTAGCATTTCTTGCATTACTGGTTTGGTGGTAATAAACTCCCTTAGTTCTTTTTTGTCTGTGAAGCTCCTGATTTCACCCTCAAATTTGATTGATAGCCTTGCTGGGTACAGTATTCTTGGATTCAGACCCTTCCTTTGCATGACTTTGTATATTTCATTCCTCTCCCTTCTTGCCTGATGTGTTTCTGTTGAGAAATCAGTCACTAGTCTGATGGAGGATACTTTGTAGGTAACTTCCTGTCTCTCCCTGGCCGCTTTTAAGATTCTTACTTTGTCATGGTGTTTGCCAATTTAATTATAATGTGCCTTGGCATCGGTCTTTTGGGGTTCATTTTGTTTGGGACTTTATAAGCTTCTTGGATTTGTGTGAGTTTTTTCTTCCCTATATCAGGGAAGTTTTCTGTCATTATTTCTTCAAACAGGTTTTCTATTCCTTGCTCACTTTCCTCTTCTTCTGGCACCCCTATTATGAGGATGTTTTTTCGTTTTGTGGTGTCCCAAAGTTCCCTTAGGCTCTCCTGTTTTTTAAGTTTTTTTTCTAGATGCTTCTCTGCTTGGGTATTTTTTTCTACCTTGTCTTCTAGTTCACTGATGCAGTCCTCTGCTTCTTCTAGTCTGCTGTTGATGCTTTCCATTGAGTTCTTTATATTAGCGATGTCATTTTTCATTTCTTCTTGGTTCGTCTTCATTTCCTCTTGGTCCTTACACATATTGTTGAATTTGTCTTCCATTCTTTTCAGCCACCTTATGACCATTTCTCTGAATTCTTTCTCTGACATATTGCTTGTCTCCTTTTGTTTACTTCCTTTTCTGGTGATTCCTCCTTTTCTTTCATTTGTGAGCTGTTTCTTTGTCTCCCCATGATTTCTCTTCTTCAGGTGTCTGGTTATGTAGCTCGCTCTCTCCTTTCTATGAGGAGGAGTAGGGCTCGTCTGAGTCCACATATTCGCGCTGCTTGAGATCCAGTGTTCCTGGATTCATAGCTGGTCCCTAAGTACTGTGGTTGCAGGGTCCTGGATGTATATGCTTCCAATAATAGCCACTCTCCCCTTCAAGATGGTGCAGTCTAGTATTCAAGTGTTTAAAGCACTGTACCAATTACAAACATAGCCAGGAGTGGGCTAAGTTCCTAAGGGGGTCAGTTCAAATAAGATGTTACATTTATTAGAGAGATAGGGAAACAGCCTTAGTCCCTTAAGGCTGTTTCCCTATCTCTCACTTCCTAGTAACTGCTCAATGAAACAAAGATTCTTTGAAACTCTCTATACTTTGGATAAAATCACCACTCCTTTAATGCCCCAGCTCTGCTGTTAGCAGTCTGAGATGGTCAGAGATATATTTCCTAAGCTCGAGAGTCCATAGGAGGCTTCTTCTGCTATTTGACATATTACCCTACATTTTCCTAGAAAAGTGGAGTCTTACCCATTTACAAATGTTTAAAGGGCACTAAGTTTTAGGCCAACATAGGGGGAGATGAAGTAGATAAAAGCTTTGGAATGGAAAATATTGAATTTAATTCATCATCAGTTCAATTTAGCACTGTGAACATAAAACAACAACAACAACAATCTGCCCAACTCTTATTTTGACTAAAGTGCGTTCTGTGGTTTAGTAAAATTGTGCATAATACTCACTCTTTCCAGAAAGCATGGAATCTTACAGAACAGTCTAGAAACCAACTTCAAATCAAGGTTCAGCTACCCATTACCAGGTTTAAGGAAGTAATCACTGATAAGAGTACTTACTTCACTGCTGACTGGTCCATAGGCATGACCTGAAGAATCTGGTTCTTCTAAATACAGAGTGTAAAAGTGTGGTCTAAATCAAACAGTATCAAAATGTAATATTTTATGAACACATTGTACAACAGAATGAAAAGAATAATTCAACAATCGACAGTGAACAAAAATTATACAACACTGGGGTAACGTTTCTAAACTTGCTGGGAAATAATTTGCAGATTGCAAATTCTTCAAAATGTGACTGTAATAGCTCAACAAAGAATTCATTTGGATATCAAACCTTATAGCCAATATCAAAGTTTTCTTGCAGTCTATTTTAAAATAATTGTGTAATTTCTATAAGACAAAGGAATATTTACAATACATACCTTTCATCTTTAGGAAGCTGTAGCCATTTAAGAACACTTAAAATTCTTTCTTCAAATGGTACTGAACTAAAATTAAGAATAAACAAAATGAAACAAATCTGGGATCATTGTTTAGGTTTAAAATATAAATATTTTTCTTCACAAAATTGCATTAGAATGATTAAAACAATCTAATGCATCAACTGTGTCTAAATCCATGTAAGCGTTTTATTTGGAAACTTAAATTTGTTTTCCCAAAAAAGGAACAAAATTTAACCCATTGTACGCCATAAGCATATTAGATGCAGGTGGCGGACCTTCCCCACACACCATGCACGTCTATCTATTATATAAAAGCCCAGTGACCCTTACAGCAGAACAACCAGAATGACTGGTCACTATGACGTGCACTGACCACCAGGGGGCAAAGGCTCAACACAGGTGCTGCCCCCTGGTGGTCAGTGCCCTCCCACAGGAGTGATGCTGCTCAGCCAGAGGCTGGCCTCTCCTGCCTCCGCAGCAGCGCTAAGGAGCAGCAAGCCAAGTGGTAAGGAGCAAGCAGGTGGGCAGTTAGAAGTGAGCAGGTGGGCTTTGTAAGGAGCGAGCAGGTGAGCAATTAGGAGTGAGCAGGTGAGTGGTTAGGAGCCAGCGGTCCCGGATTACGAGAGGGCATAGGCTAGGCTGAGGGGCCCACTGTCCCATGCACAAATTTCATGCAATGGGACTCTGGTGGTAAACAATAAGGTGGGAAGAGGCACTGCACTATGCTCATATGAACCATAGAGAAATAACAATGGCATAAGATCACCAAAGAAGCCTGACTGGTGTGGCTCAGTGGTTAAGCAATTGACCTATGAACCAGGAGGTCACAGTTCAATTAGTTCAATTTCGGTCAGTGCACATGCCTGGATCCCAGCAGGGAATGTACAGGAGGTAGCCAATAAATGATTTTCTCTCATCATTGATGTTTCTATCTCTTTCTCCTTTCCCTTCCTCTCTGAAATCAATATTTATTTATTTTAAAAGCTATTCTGTGTTATAGTCCTAGAAAAAGTACATCTACACATACCCATTATATATTTTATAGATGTCTGGGAAAATTCCATTAATTTCCACATCTGAGCCTGGCCAAAAATATGTGGCAGTCTTCAGGCCTTGATATTTCGCTGTGAGCCAAATCTGAAAAAGATCACAGAAAAAAGTTAAGAGATTATGTAAGTATTAGAGGCCCAGTGCACGAAATTCGTGCACAGATGGAGTGGGGTCCCTCCGCCTGGCCTATACCCTCTTGCAATTTGAGACCGCTGGCTCCTAATAGTTCACCTGCCTGCCCACCTGGTCGCCCCTAACCACTCTGCCTGCCTGCCTGATCACCCCTAACCTCTCTTTCCTGCCAGCCTTATCGCCACTAATGGCTCTTCCCTATCTGTCTGATTGCCCCTAACTGCTCTCCTCTGCTGGCCTGATTGCCTCTAACCACCTCTGCCTGGGTCCCCACCACTGTGGCTTTGTCTGGAAGGATGTCCAGTCTAATTAGCATATTACCCTTTTATTAGTATAGATTGCTTTATTAGGAAAACATGTGTTTATGCAACACCAGTGCATTCTTTTCAGTGCTAGGATTTTTTCAAGGTTAATAAGATCCAGCAGTTAGATTTTAAAATAATAATATGACTCTGGACAGCAGCAAAAATAAATTAAATAATTAGAGACTAAATTAACCTTTAAAATATGGGCATAAGTCAGTTGGCAACTACTGCTACTTTTAGAGCCTTACCCCTACTTAACAGGTTCCCCTTGAAAAAAAAAAAAATCACAAATATGTATGTCCAACTTATTAACATTTAACTTGTATAACTAATATTTATTAAGCATTTATTATTGCCAGTTACAGTTCTAAATTGTAGTCCAATAAGTATCCTAGACTACTAATTTAAATAACCCTCAAAAAACCCTATAAGCTACTCAATGGTATTATATACAGTATAGATATGAGAAAACTAAGGCCCAGAAAAAATAATTCGCCCAAAGTCACAGAGCTTTAATACCAGAGCTAAAATTTGAATTTTATAACCTGTAAATTATACATCATGCTCTTTTTCCAAGAGGATTACTAAGACTATCCAAATAGACCCTATAGAAATATTATAACAATTTTAAAAAATAGGAAGGATACATCTAAATCACAATAAGAGAGAATCTTCTAAGTTAGCATATGCAAAAGAAGTCAAAGTTTACCTCCTTCAGAAATAATTAGCTTTGTGTAGATCAAAATATCACCTCCCGTTCACCTACTACCATATGCTACTCATACAAGAAGATAGAATCAAGCAGAAAGAAAAATGGCCCAGAATAGCCTGAGTCTAATTCTGAAATAAATTACTTCTCTCATTATACAACGACACAAACTGCATTTAGAATTATCAGCATTCACCTACAGAAGTTCGGCCATAGACACAGTAAAGGAAGCAGGTTATTAAGAGTGCCAGGGAATCTGGGATTTCACTCTGATTATAAGAGATGAGAATGATAAAAGAAACGGCTTTAGTAGCTAAAACAAACAACTTACCGGTTCCCCTTTGTACCACTCAAGATTAAATTTCTCTTTACTTTTAAGTGCAAAGGAAGCATTCATTTTTGGATCGTACATTTTATTGTCAATTATGCCATGGGATTCTGGATAAAGACCCTAAAAATATAAAATGCAGGTTTTATGCAAGTAATGAGTGTTTTAGTGTTAAAGTCACTGAACAGTTTCATCAGAGAAAAAGAGGTTACTGAAGCTATAAGAAACTTAACACAGTTTAAGGAGAGAAGAACAAAACAATAAATATCATCAAAATACAACCAACCACTCAAAATGTTACGTAGTTTTTGTGTTTTTCATTATGTAAAAAGAGGTAATAAGTTAGCAATGCTATGGATGAAGGGCTATATAAATCGGCAGCCTCACAAATTGTGAAAAAAAAGTATTATCTTTTTGCATTGCTGAGGAAGGCATTTCTGCAGAACAAACTTTTTTTTATTGGAATCCATATAAGCTAAAATATTAATTTTCTGGCTTCAAGGCCAAATGAATTCTACTTTTTATTTTCCTGGATTCAAATTAAATCTGCAAACTTTGAAACAAAAACAGGACTGTAATCCCATCCAGAGTGAGGCAGAGTGATTTGCTCAAACTCATCAATCAAGATGATTGATTGGCCATGGACACAGACAGCAGAGTGGTGAAGGCCAGGGGAGGGGTGGCGGGTGTTGGGTGGAGGTGGGCAAAGTGTGTGTGGGGGGCATGGGGGACTTCTGTAACAGTGTCAATTTTTTTAAAAAAGATGATTGGAAAGGTAAGTTGCAAACACACAGTGTGAGATAGTTTGGGGGCTTAAATAAAGTAAGCTACAAACTATTAAGAAAAAACAGGTTCTAAGAATCAGAGACCTTAAAACTAAAATAAACCAAGAAAGCATTTATTGAGGTACTTGGCCACCTATTTTCAGGTGAGAAAATTGACACTAAGAAGGTAAAGTGATATTCCCAAGGCCACGACTAGTTAGTAGCAGAGCAATGACCCACCAGAATCTAGGTTTCTTGGATTAACTATACATTGGAAAAGAAGTTTGTTTGTTTCTTTTCTGATCTGATGTCTAATTAATCTTTCAAAAAATGCTACATTGACATCTCACGTCTGTGAACACATAAAAGTTGAAATGCAGAGCTTACCGTGACAATGCTGTAGTGATTGGGGAAAGTTTTTGATGGATACACTGGTCTCATGTTTCTAGCATATGTTCCACAATTTTCTACAAGGGAAAATAATTAAATATTGTTATTGAATACAACTGACAACCTTATTTAGCTGTGGTACCACAGCAGTCTATAAATCGTATAAAAATTAACGCATGAGGAGTTTATAATCATATACAAATTCAGGGTGAATTATAAAGCAAAATTATTAACTCAAATTCAATGTTAAAGGAGAGTTAATTTTTCTCTTAGTTAAAAGCATTAAACAAAATAATTAAGCCAATAAGTAATTATCCTATATTAATCAATAACATTAAGTTCCAGATGGGCCATCTAATCTAATAAAAGAGTAATATTGAAATTGACCATTTCTATGGGACACCTAAGCCACGCCCACCAGCCAATCAGAGCAGCTGTATGCAAATTAACCCAGCAAGATGGAGGCCAGCAGTCACAGAGCTGGAGTAAACAGATGCTCCCATTGCACCAGGAGTAAACTGCCTGCCTAGGCCGGCTGCCCGGCTCAGGCAACATTGTTGCAATTAAAAAGCCACGGAGCTGAAGCAAACAGCAGGCTTCTGTTGCACCAGCAGTGGAGGAAACTGTCTGCCTAGGATGGCTGGACGCATCTACTAAGGCAACATTCTTTCAATTATAGAAGCCACATAGCTGAAGCAGACAGGAGGCTTCATTACCTGCCTAAGCCTTGGCTTAAAGGAACAGTGTATCAATTATAGAAGATAAATAAACCCCAGAAACCTGCTTCCAGCCAGCCTTGCTGGGACATTGGGTCAATGGGAGCTGAGGGCAGCCTGAAAGCCTGAAAACAACCCTTAGCCTGTCACCCAGGCTGGCCACACCCCAATGGGGTGAAGGTCCCCACTGGGGGGCGTGGCCAGCCTAAAAATAGCCATCAGCCCCTCACCCAAGCTGCCCAGGCACCCCAGTAGGGACCCAAAACCTGAAGGGGCTGTGGGCAACCTGAAGACGCCCCTCAGGTCCTTACCCAGGCTGCTCAGGTACCCCAGTAGGGATCCAAACCCTGAAGGGACTATGAGCAGCCTGAAAACAGCCCTCAGCCCCTCACCCAGGCTGGCCACACCCCAATGAAGTGAGGGTCCACACTGGGGGGCTTGGTCAGCTTGCAAACAGCCACCAGCCCCTCACCCAGGCTGACCAGGCATGCCAGCAGGTGGACATCCCCAGAGGGGTTCCAGACTGCGAGAGGCCACAGGCCGGGCTGAGGGACTTCCTAAGTGCACAAATTTTTGTGCACTGGGCCCCTAGTTTATAATAATGATGCTTGCTAGGTTTTGTGACTATTTAGTGGTCACATACCTAAACTGCAAGAGGTAGTACAAAAAAAAACATACACACAGGACAATAGCAACAACAACAATAAAACTGAACTAGTAGCTAAATCTGTGTAAAATTAAAACTAGGGTGAAAGTAGCTGGGGTGACCATGTCTTAACCCATAGATTCAGAGCGAGCTCACATTGGACAAACTCAGTGCTGCTGAAAGAAAAAAAGGCACATTCTGTTTTCAAGTCAGAGAAAGCGTAGAAGTCAGATTGTTCCTTGATTAGCTCCTTCTGCATCTGCTACTGAGAAAGGAACATATAACTAATGATTCTAACATTTTAATACCTCATTGCCTCAAAATGTTCCTTATATGGGCATGTGTCTATCTCACTGCCTTCCAAACACTTCATAATGACAGACCACGTTCCCCAGTTAACTCAAGCTAGACAGGCTAATTATGTATTGGTATCTTTTAAACCTCACGTATCGGTACCCACTTAATTCTGAACTCATGATGCCATGTTTGACGCCATCAAGACAAACCTTCCTCCCACTGGTAACAAAGGAGCAGGTGCAAGCTTGAAGGCCCAGGGTCCTGGCAGGTGAGAACAGGGCCTTCCTGGACTATGCAGGCTCTTCTCTATGGAATTTTTATGTCAAATGATATTTCTAAAAACTATTTTCTTCCAGTAAGAAATTAAAAATTTTAGAAGTATTTAAAAGACAGCTTTAGAGTACTTACAATATCAAGCACTAGTTCCTTATCATCAAGTTCAAGCACTCCATATCAGAGAAGTTTAGTAAAACAGTCAAGTTCAAAACTGCCAGTACTTTTCCAAAAAAAGACTGTGTCCATCGACTATCTCATTGAAATCGTGATATTCCAATAGTAAACTCAGAAGTTACTCACTTAGTCTGCTAATAACAGGAAGAAGTCCACCCCAGGTGTGTAAATATTCTGCCCTAAAACCATCCAAAGAAAATAAGAGGGTAGGAGGTGTTTCAAACCTGGGCAACAGGAAAAAAGAACATGTTTAAAAGAAAGAAGACACACAGCCAATGAAGATTTCCACTGAGGTCATTAACCAACAAACTCAGCAAGCAACTTCATGAAGGATATTTTATAAGCATTTATATTCATATGCACGCTTTTACACTTTATTATAAATCTATCTATTATCAAACAGTATTTATCAAGCACTCATACCATTGAGTCACCATACAGAGAATATCACTCATGGTTTCTTCTATTCTACAAGCTAACCAAATGCTACTAAAATGCAATATTTTCCCAATATGCGTCAGAATAAGTGTTAACACAAACTATTTTCTAAATTACGTTTTTGTTTCTATTAATTCTTTTCCTGAAAAACCATTCTGATATTGTCTATACTTAAATCTAGTAGATGGCACCTAATATCACATAAATTATATACAATAGCTTTTAGGTTTAATATATTTAAAAATACTAATACTTAACAGAGAAGTTTAAGAGGTATTCACTGCATTTAAATATATAAACAATGAAGAAATGGTCCAAAGCTAGGAATGAACAATGACAGCACACACACACAGTCAGAGGTATGGAAATCTAAACAGGGAAGCAAAGAAGGGAAAAACAAACAAACAAAAAAGCATGCAGTGATATACTCAGGAAAAGAGAACAACTATGGACAACTGTTACATGACTACACCAAAAAAGTCATGGTCCAGAAATCCTGCAGCTTCAAATGCTACCTGGTAGATAGCAAGACAGTTATATATCATTGGATAACCATGGAAAAAAACTTTCCACTGAAAATGTACTCAGTAATTCAAACTTCGTCAGCTAATGTTTACGTCGCCTTGCTTTTTTCAACTCTGTCTCCTCCCCAGCTTACTCTCATATACAAACACAAATAGAAAAAGGAAGAGATGTGTATATAATTTATATAATTTACACTAGCTAGTATTTATACTACACTCTGTTGGGTGACTCTGCAGAATCAGCTGCAGAAAGTCTAACGCTCTATATCTTTATAAAGTTATTTATACTCAATCAACAGCAAACACAAAAAAACAGTTTACTGAACCACCAGGTAAATATACTGGCAAATCAATTTCCAGTATAATAAAATGTGTTTCAAATTATGATCTTCTTGTAAAGAAAGAAGGTACGTTTTCCACTAAAAAAAAAAAACATAAAACAAAAAACTCAACATTATAATCGAAAAATAATGATCAATGTTTAGAAGAAAAGGAAAAACTCAAAATTCACTAAATCGAAAATTTCCTGTATATCTTGGACTTAAAAGGCAGCTTAAGGTACATGAGAAGTGTCCTTTTAAAAAAAGTCTCTTCTTTTGGATCTTTTTGGTTTGAGTTTAGCTTTTTCTATTGATTCAAATAACCAAAATATATTCTCCCATCCCAAAGAAAAAAAAACACACACATATTTTATAAAGCAAAAATAAATTATATACATAAAAAAATAAAACTAAAATACAGGCATAACATTTTTAATAGTTTGAAAAAAATCATCATTTTAAAGAGGTAAAAATATATTTCTTAAAATGAATAACTCAAGCCCAGCTCGCATGGCTCAGTGGTTGAGCATCGACCTATGAACCAGGAGGTCACAGTTTGATTTCCCGTCAGGACACATGCTTGAGTTGTAGGCTTGATCCCCAGTGTGGGGCATGAAGGAGACAGCTGATGAATGATTCTCTCTCATCATTGATGTTTCTATCTCTCTCTCCCTCTCCCTTACTTTTTGAAATCAATAAAAATACATTTTAAAAAAGTAATGAGTAACTCAAATTATATGGGGTAGATCTCAAATAGAGCAAAGCTCAATGTATCTAACATCTTTTATAAAATTTCCATTCCCTGGGTTCCACAAAACCTTTTCTGATGGCCTAGTATATATGAAATACTCTAAGTGCCAAATATTCTAAGGACAAAAAGAACAAAGATGAATTGTAGAAATTATGTAACAGTAACATCCTCTCACAGACATGTTGCTTATTCCCCAAATTTATAAAGGAACCAAATGCAAAAATACTAAAAAGGAGTTGTAAAGTAATTTGCTACAAGTTAAACTCTCAAAACTCCTTCTGAAAGTAAAGGCGCCCTTCCTTTTGAGAAGGAAGATACAAATATTTCCACCCAACACTCATGAATACTAAATATTACATATTCATGACTTCTCTTTCCACTACATTCCAGAGTGGGGGTCACACCACTTTATACCATCTCTACACGCCCAGTGCCAAATATGAGGCCTGAAATTCTTGTTTAATGAACCAATGAATAATAATTATTTTATCTTTTCAATTTGGAAAGAAAAAATGGTATTTCTAAAAAAGAAAAAAAAATTGTATCTCAGAATATCATCTTACCCTGCTGGACACTGTGGCTCATTAATGCTCTCACATGTTTCTTCTACCCAACTTTTCTCACCTAAAATATTTTAAAGAAATAAAACGATATGAACACACTTAATAGCAATAACAATATGATGCTTGTAGGACACATTAAGACAGATTCTAAAAACAAAATGTGTTAACATTTACATAGGTAATATGGCGCATAGTTCTAGGGAAATATAATGAAAAGAAGGAGATAATCTGTTTCAAAATAAAAATCTGTTTCCAAAGAGTTAGTTGATATCATGAAGAAAAAAATGAATGTATCATCGCAGGACTAAAATATAATATTACATTTGTGAGATCTTGAAGGCATCTTTTCCATTTTTAAATTGTTCATATTTTCAGCCAAAATTTACAACCCTCCTTCTATCCCACCCAACAAAATCTTCTGGTATTAAATCTATGATGTCAGTTCCTCTCAAACGGAGCTAGATAGTGCCAAGGAATTTCAAGGAATCCTGTAACATCTAGACAAGACATCCTAATAACATCAGTTTACATACTAACTAATCCTTTGCAGTAATTTCACATCCATTCTGTCAATGCATGGTAAACTTTTTTTTAAATATAAAAGAGTGAGATGCTGTCTATTTGCCAGGAACTCATAATCTAACTATGGAGAGAAAGAAAACACATGAGACAACAATAACTGACAAAAGAGAATATGCAATTGAGTTTGAAATGGGTGACACAAGCAATATATGAGAGAGCAGGTTAGAGATGAAGCAGACTGGATGGAAACTCCTTTTCCTGTGTTTTAACATAAGCTTCCTTTTAATGATCTAAAATACGACCTACTAAAGTCTAAGAACCCAATGTTTTTGAAAAAAGAAAATGTAATCTTAATAATATGCCTTAGGAAGTTGAGTTTTCAATATTTTCCCACTATACCTTTCACAAAATGAACAGATTGTCCTAATGCCTACATCAGTTCCAGTAAGAATTAGGCAATGTGTAGTCACTTTCCCCCCAAACACGATGTTTCATCTGATGCGATGCTATATTCTTGCTGCATTTTCCTTTCTTTAATTTGAGGAAGAGATCACTGCCCTTCCTGAGACCCTCTGACCTGGCTCTGCGCTGTGGATTCTCAGACAAACCGCTACAAATACCTGGCTATGCTTTTAGGAAAGAGATACTGTTCATTCTTTGAGCACAGTCCCTGAAATCCAAGAGCCAGCTCTCTCACCTCTATCTCAGACTGTTGTGACCATGTTCATATTTACAGAGCTATGTCAAGCTATAGTGGGCCCAACAGTAAACCTATCACTTAAGCTCCTCCTATTACTCATGTCATAAATTCAGCATCTAAGTTGCTTTCTTTTTTTAATTTAGTTTATTGGGGTGGCATGGAAGTCATTATCCTTGTGTGTGTTTTTGTTTGTTTTCTAAATATATTTTTATTGATTTCAGAGAGGAAGAGAGAGATAGAAACATCAATGATGAGAGGGAATCATTGATTGGCTGCCTCCTGCACACCCCTTACTGGGGATCAAGCCCGCAATCTGGGCATGTGCCCTTGACCAGAATCGAACCCAGGACCCGTGAGTCCACAGGCCCACATTCCATCCACTGAGTCAAACCAGCTAGGGCTATCCTCGTGTTTTTACAAGGGAACCTGGGACACAGGAGTCAGCCAGGATGACTTCTCGACAATACGCCATTAAATATAAAGCTAATGTCAAAACAACAGGAGGGGGTGGTCGCTGGTGAATGAATCACTATAGACAAAACACGGTTAGCCCTGTGCAGATAATAATTATTAATCTGGGTGTGGGTACAATGTTCACAATACTTTTTTTAACTCATGATATGAAATTTTCTTTAACAAAATGTTTAAAAATATTTTTTCAGCTAGGATGGTTGGCCAATAAACATGACTCCTAATGTGAAAAAATAAAACATGTCCAAAACCCAGCTAAGACCTAGGAAGACGTCAGGCCGCAGAGACAGCTGAGGGCACGGAAAGCTGACCTCGACACACAGGGCTGTAGTTGACGCAGCAGTCACCATGGTCCCTGCAGTCATCTGAGCAGGAGCAGAGGCTTCGGGACAGCCTTTTCTCACCGCACCTGAATTTGCTGCAAGTCCATATGTGCTCTAGGAATAAATATCAACAACAATGTCAGGGTCCAAACTCAACACAGGATTGTCTTCTGGAGCAGGACCCATAAGAGACAACAAACTGGTCCATAACTTTAAGTCAGTCATAGAACCTCCCATCACAACATCAATCAGAACAAACAGAGAACATGTAGCAGCAGTTAGTATTTCCCTAAAGCCCCAGAATATCATCATCCTACAATGTGGACAAACAACGCTTAGGATAGAACTCACAGGAAGGTCTTGGCTTTTTCCACCAGTCATTTGCAGGGTTTTCAAACTTGAATGTAAATCTGGCTCACTCCCCCTTAAATATTATTCTATGTCAGACGCAGAGAAGTCGACATCAACTGAGAAAATTTTCCATGTTCTGAAGGTTTTATTTTAAAGTTTATGTGGACATTCAAGAACTCTTACTTTAATAAAATAGTCATATCTGTTCCTTTGGACTCAGTTTAAATGCAAATTAGGTTGTACATTAAAAATAGGCACAGGGTATCTGGCCATATAGTGTTTAATGGCCAAAATATGTGGAATTTTTTTTTTCTCTCAGGAAATATAAAAGCCAAATTTTAAAAAATCTCAAATGAGTTAGGTAATCTCATACCTAAAAGATGCAGAACCATCCCATGGTTTTACTAAAGCCGCTGACTGCCTTTCCCCAGCCCATTTTTACCTGGTTCTATACATGTCTCCTGGTAATCGAGGCAGCAGTTTCCAAGTTCAACGCAGGCAACATCACAGCGACAGTTTCCAAAGGTTCTTTCAAAACAGCGACCTTTGCAGCTTTTAACTGAAAATATTGAATAATGAGTTAGATGTTTCTCATCATTACAGAATTACAAAGCAAACACCAACTGATACACCCAAGTGCATCTAGTCTGTACAATTCAAACACTACTTTAGAAAACAGATGGGATAATAAAGTTACCCTAAGAATCTTTCACACATGCACATGGAAACTAATACAAACAGAAGGTAACCTATATATAGAATTCATGATTTTCTCTCTTGCCATAGGAAAAAGAAGTTTTTTTCTTTCACTTATTACAACCCTACTGGTTTGGTAGACTTAAATACTTTATGGGGTGGTAAAGGAAAGTCAGAATAGGGGCTTGTTCTGAAGACTGGCTTAAACAGCCATGGAGTTCTCTAAAACTTCAAAATGTGAGAAAAGATTTTTAAAGTGATTATCTATGAATCTTTCAGAAAGAGAGAGAGTACCTGACTTACCTACTCTCTGTCTTAGTGTAAAGAAGTAATGGGATCATGCAGAACACACTCTGTGGGACTGCCCGCCACCTCAATCACCATCATCCTGAACACCCATTTCACCTTCAGATCCAGCCTAGCTCCCTCTAAGAAGCTCTCCCAGACTGCCCAGTCTCAGTTCACTTTGCTTTCTTAAGCTTTTATAAAATCATATCCTTTCTCTCAGTCACTTAATTCCATTTGTGACTGGATTATTTGATTAGTATCCCAGTATCACACTAGACTACAAACGTCTTAAGAACAAAGACCACACCTTAGTTTTGTCCAGCACAATGTATTCCTTGTACCCACAAGACACGTGACTATCATCGGCACTAATAAGTTTTCCCTAAATAGATAAATGGAGAATATGGAAGAAAGTACTTTTCACTAAAAACAATTTTACATTGAAACTCTTTACTAGGTATCTAGAACAACCTAGGATTTTATTGGATTTCTCAAAAATCAGGATGATGAGAAAAATATATACATGTAAGACAATGGAAGTCCAACAGAAGAAGGGAATAATCCTAGCCCTTGACTTGAATAGTCTCCTGGCCCAGCAAGTCATTGCCATGGAACTTAACTCTTATGACACTGGGAGCTTAGGCAATTTTAAGGACATAAAATGACAATAATTTTTAGAGTCAGAAGTGCTTATTTTCCTGACACAGGGTGAGGAAAAGCTATCAGAATAATAGGTATTATTTTAAGCTCATTAATATGCACCCAGAATTTTTTTTTAAATACTATGCACACTATGGTGGGTTTAAAACTGCTATTTTTGCATGTCAAACTGAACTCAAGGTAAACTGCATGCCAAAAAACTACACAGCAAACACTAAAGTCTGCAGCTTCTTCATTTTTGTTCTGAATATAGGCACACCTCCTTTTATTGTGCTTCGCTTTATTGTGCTTCACAGATGCTGCATTTTTTTTTTTAAACCAACTGAAGGCAAAACCCTTAACCAGCAAAAAGATTACAACTTGCTTTATTGTCATACTGGCTCTACTGCTGTGGTCTGGAACCACACCTGCAATATCTCGAAGGTATGCTTGTAAGATTGTTGACTAAATACATAAAATTACTACATTTCATTCATTTCATCAATAAATAATCTAATCTAATAAAAGAGTAATATGCAAATTAACCATCACTCTGAGACACCTAAGCCACACCCACCAGCCAATCAGAGAGGCCATATGCAAATTAACCCAGCCAAGATGGCGGCCGGCAGCCACGGAGCTAGAGCAAATGGGAGGCTTCCGTTGCACCAGCGATGGAGTTGAAACTGCCTGCCTAGGTTGACCGGGCCTCTGCTCAAGGCAACAATGTTTTAATTTTAGAAGATAAGTAAACCCCAGAAACCTGATTCCAGCCAGCCTCGCTGGGACGTTGGGTCAATGGGAGCTGTGGGTAGCCTAAAAATGGCCCTCAGCCCCTCACCCAGGCTGGCCAGGCACCCCAGTAGGGACCTGAACCCTGAAGGGGCTGTGACAGCCTGAAAACGGCCCTCAACCCCTCACCCAGGCTGGCCACAACCCAATGGGGTGAGGGTCCCCACTGGGGGGCTTGGCCAGCCTGCAAATGGCCATCAGGCCCTCACCCAGGCTGGCCAGGCATGCCAGCAGGTGGACATCCCCTGAGGGGTCCCAGACTGTGAGAGGGCACAGGCTGGGCTGAGGGCCCCCACTCCATGCCGAGTGCACAAATTTTTGTGCACTGGGCCCCTAGTAGCTTAAGAATGTGGATGAAAGGGGCCACATGCTGACCTGACAAGCTCAGGGGAGGCCTGCATGACAGTCTTGCAAACTCAGAGACCTAAAGTAACCACAAAGGATGGTCTGAAATTAAGCTTTAACTAAAACAGTTATGGTGGGCAGTTACATCCTAAGCCAGTGTCTTTACTGACAAGGTCAACCTTTACCTTAACTGGGCCTATCTGTCTTTTTCCATCTATGATAACATGCCCTTGAAATGTCTGGGTAACTTGTAAGTTCCCTTTTTCTGGAGCCCCTGGGGCACAACCAAATATGCTCAGTGCCAGGACAGATACCACAAATTCCTTCATTATCATGTTAATTGATACTGCACCCACCTAAGTATGTGTCCATCATTTTACTTTTTATCCAATCCCAGGGGTTTCCCCTGCTTTGCTTTATCCCACCCCCTTAATCTATCACCAATGAATTTGATGTAACCCACCTACGTCCCTCCTTTGATTGCAATGTATAATACAAATGTAACCCCGCCATTCTCCGGAGCATTATCTCAATATGCTTCCGGGCATATGTCAACAGTTTGGCTCAAATAAACTCACAAAAATTCTTCACAGGTTTCAATGGTTTTTTTACATTAACAATAATCACTAAATTTTTTAATGACTAATATTACAATTATAGAATCATTAAACAGGAAAATAATTTTCAAAACTGAATTCTCTAGGAAGACCATTAATGACTTTTACAAGGGAAAAACAAACCTACCTCAGAGGCAAAATAATGACTCCTACAATGAACTGTGATTCAGTTTTATGATTTATAGTGATCTTATCAATGCTGGATAATCTCTACACTCGATACACACACACACACACACACACATACACACGTATTAGCTTAAAAATACCACAATTGTTTTGAAACTACTAAGTCCACAATTTTAAGAGCAATGAGAACAGATAAAGGTAAGTTTCTGGTTGCCCAGGCATGCTGACTGGTCACCTGGTAACCTCAAGTTGCTTTACAACTCACAGCTCCAGGAGAAGGAGTGCCTGGGGGAAGGCAGGGAGTGGCTGCAGGAGCGTGATGCCAGGTCTCATGGGCCATGTCTGCTTGTTTGTTTCTTTGTCTTTAATTTATTTTCTGTTGTTTTGGGAGTTTTCTGTTTGGTTGGTTGGTGTTTCTATCATAGCCCCTCTTTTTTGTTTTAGGATGAAATTTTCCAAGTAAATGAAATATGGATAAAATAAAAGAGTTTTAAGGCATCTCAAACCAGCATCAAATATGCAATATCATGGAGCAGCCACAGGATTAAAACATAATACTTATCATATTCTGAAGAAGGCTGAATATCAACACACATACACAGTACTACTTACTTTCTTTGGCACAGCTTGGTTTCAACCCAAATATACAGCCAAGGATTATTGTTAAGACACAGACTGACAATACCTGTGGGGAGATAAAAAGAAAATTATATAGCTTTAAAACTCCTTATTTCTTCAAATGTTTTGTTTCTTCAAATGTTTCTAAACTTGCTGATGCTACTCTGTTTCCTGATCAAAGTGCAGGTCAAACAATCGTGTTCACTATGTGACAATTCAAACTGAACTTCTGCATTATGAACTTTTCTGTATGTATACTTCAACAAAAAGACTACTTATGTCTGGCCAGCATGACCTAGTGGTTGAGCATGAACCTATGAACCAGGAGGTCACGGTTCAATTCCCGATCAGGACACATGCCTGGGTTGTGAGCTCAATCCCCAGTAGGGGGCGTGCAGGAGGCAGCCAATCAATGATTCTCTCTCATCATTGATGGTTCTACCTCTCCCTCTCCCTTCCTCTCTGAAATCAATAAATACATATTTAAAAAAAAACACCAAAACAACAAAGACTACTTAAATGTTAGCAATAAATCTATGCCATCCAAAGTTGATGTTGCTAGAAATTTTCCAGTTGATATAAATTAATTCAATTATAGAACTTAGAACAAGTAAGAGAGAGAAAAAAGAGGAAAATCTAGTTAATAACTCAATTTCTTATCTGAAAGTCAATGAGAACATTAGCTGCCTCCTTTAACAAACCTAATTACACAAACCTAACAATACCTTCATATGCACTGTGGCACCTTGTGGGAACAAGCACTGGACAGGGTTAGGTGACTACATCTCTGGTCCAAATGTTACCACAAGTTGGATGTATGATTTGGGGCAAGTCACTTAAGCATTCTAGACAGCAGTTTATTCACCTGTAAAATTAAAGGGTTGGACTACATAGAATCCCTAAAAATATTTCCGGTTCTAACATCTTGGTACTTCCTCATTCTCCACTCTCCTGGCCTTTGACATTTTAAAATTAGTGGATACATCATACAATACCAAGGAACAATAGAACTTTTATTTGTGAGTCTGAAGAAAAAAGAAGAACTCATAAAACAATTCTTAATATTTTTAGTGGAATAGAGTTTTCTTGACAGCTCTCTGGAATGCCACTTTACAGGACAATCAAAGAAAATATTCATTGAATACCAACTGTGTGTAAGAACTATGTTACACATTGAAGGAAAGAATAAGAGATTCCTCGGGGAGCTTCTATTTTTGTGGTAGGAGATAAATATAATAGCATAAATGGATCATACTTGGCAGCCTCTACAAAGCAGTTGCAGAGGTGTATAGTTGTTTAAAGGAGAAAGTGTGGGTGGTTGGGGAAAGGGAGATCAGAAAGTAAGTCATAGAGAAAGCCTTTGGGGAGGGGGGGAAGGCAGTGATGGTCTGGGACAGCAGGCAGAGCTGAGGGAAGCAAAGAGAGGACAGAGCAGAGCAAATATCTAAGAGGAAGGCCAGCATAAGGAGACGCTCAAAGAAAGGAAAGCATATGAAAGGCAGCAGATGAACAATGAGCAGTCTACTTTGGCTGGAACAAAGAAAATGCACAGGGAAATGGACATGGATGTAGGGAGAAGGCATGGAAAAGTGGAGTGGTATTTCCCAAAAGCCAAAATGAAGAGGTGGTAGAGAAAGGAAGTATGGGTGAATGGGCCAGGATGAATGGTGGGTAGTGGCTTTTCTGAACACATTTCTTCAAATAAAACTCTAAGTATTGACCTTATGTCAATATCTAGGCTAGGTACTGGCTACTCAGTAATAACACAGACATGACCACTATCTTCAAGGTGTCTATTCTTAGATGACTGCAAGAACAGAGAGGAAGAGAATGATGATAAGTAAACTGAAGCAGTCAGTGTAACTTATTTTAAAATAAAATGGGGTTAAAGAAAAGAGAACAAGAGTATCATGGGTCTAAAATGCAATAGGGTTTAGGCCAGCCCCACCCTTTTTTAGGAAATAAAAAATCTAAGTGTATTTATGTCCATTAAAATAGGAAACAATCAGAGGAAGAGCTTGAATAAATAAATGAAAACAGCAGAGACAGAACACGGTATCAGAGAGAGTACTAATGGATTCTCCTGAACCTTTGATGGTGGTGTAAAATGGACACAATCGTACAGAAGCATCATTTTAAAGCATCCATCAAAAATATTAAAAACTCTCTTACTGTCAATTATAAATCTACTAGAGGCCTAGTGCACAAAAATTTGTGCACTTGGGGGGGAGGGGGGTCCCTCAGCCCAGCCAGTCTGGGACCCTTTGGGGGATGACCACCTGCTGGCTTAGGCCTGCTCCCTGGGGGACTGGGCCTAAGCTGGAAGTCAGACATCTCTCTGACAGCCCGGGAGCCCTCAGGGGATGTCCACTTGCCAGCAAGGAGCAGGCCTAAGCTGCAGTCAGACATCCTTAGCGCTGCTGAGGAGGTGGGAGAGGCTCCCACCACCACTACTGTACTGGCAGCCATTAGCCTGGCTTGTGGCTGAGCAGAGCTCCCCCTGTGGGAGCACACTGACCACCAGGAGGCAGCTCCTGCATTGAGCGGAGGCCACAGCCGGCCAAGACAGGTGGGAAGCTTGGCTTCCTTCATCACTGGGGTAATCAAGCTTCCTGCTTGCTCCAGCTCCTTGGCTGCCAGCTGCCATCTTGGTTGGAATAATTTGCATATAGTCACTCTGATTGGCTGGTGGGCATGGCTTTGGGTGTAGCAGAGGTGCGGTCAATTTGCATGTTTCCCTTTTATTAGATTAGATTAGATAGGAAAATGAAGACAACATTTTGTCTTCATTAAATCTAACCTGTATTTAATACACTATAAATTAAAATGTGGAGAATTAAAGTCTTATTTCTTTGTAATAAACTTTTCAAGAATAGTTTGAACAATGTTTTGTCTTCTCATCATGTAACTTACAATACAGAGTGAGAATTTTTCTAAGTTTTTGTGAATTGTCACATTCCTTTCTAAGTTTAGATCGGTTTCCAATGCTTTAACCTTTGCCCTTTTACTACCATGAAATATCTCCAAGAATTCCTTAACTATGAAATTTTTGGGCCAGTGTCACTTCCTCTAAGGCATCTTCATCCTTTTCATCACAACCATGCTCCTTATTTGTCAGTAAATTCACGACCACTAAGTTCCTCTGGCTGGGTATCTAGAGCCTGTTACACAGCAGAGTGTTAGCATTCCACAGTAGCTCTTTCTTCCATCACCCCATTTACATTCAATTTGAAATTCACTTCCAGCATTATCACTTTTATTTTCTAAACCAATGGCTTGAAACATACATGGTATATGCAGACTTTTACCCTCTTGCTAAGCTGCAGAAGAGGTACACCGATTTTTTTAATCACCTCTTCTTTGATAAATTATGTTACTTAGATGTGCCTTTTATAAGATAATGCATAGAATGTAATTGAAACAAAAGTACAACAACAAAAGCAATCATTTCTCATCTATAATCTCATCCATAAAAGATGAAATTTAGATTACCTACTACTCCATTATACAATACCCAAACAGAATCGTTTTCAGTAGGGAATTTCTCATCAACAATTTTGAGAACTTTGAAAAGTAATTCAACTTGAATTATCCTCTCAATGTAGTTTAATTCTACAACACAATAGCACAATTTCTTTACAGAGTAAAATTATGACTTCAAAACTTTATCTCCATTTCTAATTCATGACATCTTTCAAAATATATCCTTTATATCTCTGTTTTTCCAACCCACACTCAACTTCATCAAATCAGATTTAAGAAATATTAATGACTGCCTGTACTGTGCCAGGGAACATATAATACGATAACTGTCTCAAGCAGAATGTCCCTTATCTTCACAATTATGTCAGCTTTGGCAAATATGGGAATGGTGAGATTGTTTATTATCTCATTAACAGATCTTAATTAAGAGTCAAAGAAATCATTATAGCAGTATCTATCAACTTACGGCTTAGGATAGATTGAAGACTATGATGACAGCAGAAAAGGTGCTGAAATAAAAGTCATGTAAGAGTTATTTTATAAAATTTTAAATGCACGCGCACACACACACTCATACAAGGCTACAAACTCTCCAAATATCTATGGTCTTATGGACAAACCACTGCTTGTAAAAGTAGCTAAAGGGCCAATCAGAGGCTAAAGACATCATAACAGAGGCTAGCCCTCTGGTGAGTTCCTTAGGCTCTGAACAGATCCAGACAGAGGCAGAGCTTGTCACTACATGATGAAACCCAGTCACTAAGGCACTTGGAAGACCCTCTATTACACACAAGAGCACAACCCATACGACTTTTCCTCAGAGAGACTCCTATTTCTGTGGATAAAAAGAATCTCTTCTCTGTGGACACCAGTATAGCACTTTTCATAAACATTAAAGGGGAAAAGTGAGATGGTAATTTCACACAAAAAAGCTTCAAAGACACAGAAATTTTGTTTGGCTTTCCAAGAATCTACCATGAACATGTTTGGTTTTGTTTTGCAGTAATGATTAGTAGTATTGCTGGATGTATGCCATAATTTCAAACAGTACTTGCTTCTAATTTATGTCAGAAATAGTGCCATGAATCTGGTGCCGTTTTTTAAATGGCAAATGCTTCTCATATTTAGTAAGTGGGAAAATCAGCAGCAGCAGGCTGAAGTCTACAAATCTCCACCGAAGTGGATTCTAGTTACGAATAAAGAGAATTATATTCGTATTTTAACAAACCACATGCTTTTCTTTGGGATCTTTATGCTCTTTTTCTCATGTTTTTAAAAAGAAAACTGAAGAAAAATACAGTTAGAAGGAGGTAAAGCAGATTTGTAAGGCACAAAATAGAAAACCTTAAATTATTATTATTTTAAACGCTGGCTCTCCGTCAGCCTGTGGACAGAGGGTCCTGGGTCCAATTCCAGTCAAGGACACATGCCAGGGTTGTGGGTTCGATCCCCAGTAGGGGGCATGCAAGAGGCAGTGATCAATGATTCTCTCTCCCTTTCCCTTCGTCTCTGAAATCAATAAAAATATATTTTTTTAAAAAGACTGGCTTTCTTAAATGCCCCTATGTGTCACTCAGGGGCTCCAGGCTTTTAACCATTTCCTAAATGAGAAAGACAGATAATAGCTGACACATATTTTTTAAAATTTAGGTATGAGACTATCTATGCATATGAAAGATAAAGAAGACAACGTCTCCAATCTCATATAAATCTGTTAGGAGTCTCTGGAAATAGAACGTGCAGCTAAAACAATTATTCTGAGTAAGCACAGTCCACATTTGGTTGAACTAGTCTCATGGGAAGATAAAACATGAGATTCTTCTCCAAATGAAAATTCATAGTCCAGAAAGTTTTTCTTGGCACCTTTGATATTTAAGCAAATAGTCATATCATCTTTTCCCTGATTTTCAATAAATTATCCTGGTAAATAAACATGGAAAGAAAAGTTGCAAAGAAAGTTCATATCAGTAGCCTATGGGAGCTAATAATAATCATTGAAAAATATTTTTTTAGGAGGAGAGGTTAAAATAAAATATCAGATAGCCCTGGCTGGTGTGGCTCAATTGGCTGAGTGTTGTCCCTGCACTGGAAGGTTGCTGGTTCAATTCTGGGTCAGGGCACAGGCCCAGGATGTGGGCTCCATCCCCAGTAGGGGGCATGCAGGAGGCAACAGATTAATTTTTTATCTCATATAGATGTTTCTCTCCCTTTCCCTTCCTCTCTCTCTAAAATCAATAAAAACGTATTTTTTAAAAAATTTCAAATGAGCCCTGGCCGGCATGGCTCAATGGATAGAGCATTGGCCTTTGGACTGAAGGGTCCCGGGTTCGATCCTGGCTCGGGGGCACATGCCTGGGTTGTGGGCTCGGTCCCCAGTGGGGGACATGCAGAGGGCAGCCGATCAATGATTCTCTCTCATCATTGATGTTTCTATCTCTCTCTCCCTCTCCTTTCCTCTCTGAAATCAATAAAGAAATATATTTTAAAAATAAAAAAATAATTTCAAATGAAAAGGCTGGCTTAAAAAATAATCCTAGTACTTTACCATAAACTGTAAGAAAATTATTAAAATTTTAGCCATTGTTTAGATTAAAAATATAAGTATGGCAAAATTGTGGTCCTAATCACAGAAAGACCAATAACTCTTATGCCTGTATATCCAAAATTAAGATGTGGAGTGTGGAGGGACCTGGAGAGTAATATGCTAAGAAAAATAAGCCAGTCACAGGGAGAAGATCAAACATTTGTGGCCATCTATATATATAAGTGTCACATGATCTCACTCATATGTAGAATCTAATGAACAAAATAAACTGATAAACAAAATAGATCCAGAGATATAGAAGCAGAAAACAGACTGTGTAATCTTAGAGGAAAGGTGGGGGTGGGTGGGTGGGTGGGTGGGTGGGAAGAGATCAACCAAAGACCTTGTATGCATATATGCATAACCCATGGACACAGACAATAGGGTGGGGAAGGCCTGGAGCGAGGGCCAAGGGAGGGAGAAGGGGTCAGTGGAGGAAAAAGGGGGACATGTGTAATACTTTCAACAATAAAGATTTAAAAAAAAAAAGATGTGCATTACATTTGGAGCTTTGTGGTACTGAGAGAGCCACGTCATTTATAGTCCCTTCACTGGACGAGACTGGATATTCTTTATATTCCCTAGTAAATCTGAGATATCTATGAGTCTACTTCTCCCTGGCAATTGATCCTACTTTTATTTGGATCCCTCCTGCCCCCACATCCAGAGCTATATCCTTCATATTAGACATTTTTCCTGGCACTTTGCAAGGCCTCCAGAAAATTGATTTATCAAGGACAGCGATTCCCCTTTCCCATCATGTTGATACATCTTTGTTTCAAAAAGTACCAAGCATTTTCAAAGGAAAGACTATTCAGCACTGATAACTTTTGCCTCAGTGAGCAAATCACTTCTCCCATTTCTCACCTAGTGCTTCCATGGACCATTTTCTCTTTGAAGTTCAAGGTCAAAGGATAAACCATCCATAGAGACTCAGATTGGATGGCATCCTTCACCCCATGACTTGTGCGCCCTCTCTAAATCTGGAGGCGCAAGCACCAAATCAACAAGGTCAGCAACAGAAAGTAGAGAGCACAAAGCAAATCACGTAGGAAGGCTGGGGAAACCCCGCACATCAGCCTCTTGCCACAGTGTTTCTCTTTACACCCACAAATGGGGAATGCCACAAGTGACCACAGTACTCATAAATACCAGCACTCTCGTTTTGGTCTCATGGCTTTTGTAACTGTCTTTTGTCTCCAGTAGGACTGTTAGTACAGCAAATACATTCTCATGGCCTTTATATAATCTTCTGATTTACTTAAACTTCTTAAGAAAGACAATCTATTGAGAATAAACATCTTTAGGGAAGTGTAGTACACTGCATTTCTATCTCTTGCCTTACAACAAAATAAAAGGACAGATGGGGTTGATATCTCTGGGAGAAATTATGGGAAAATATTTTTGATAATTTTAGGGTGATGAACACCTTTACAAGCATTGTGCAAAATTCAGAAATTATAATGGAAAACTTGATACATTCGAATCCCTAAAAATCCAGAGATTTCTGTGAAGCCAAAAAAGCAAAATCTACCACAAGCAAAACTGGGGTGGAAGAAACTGAGATAAATCATTTTCAACACATGACAAAGGTTATGTCCATGATAGATAATAAGTGTATAAAAATCAAGTAGGAAAAGATAACCCACAATTTTATAATACCACAAATAATAAATCAGATGTTAAAATAAATAAAACAGAGGATATTTGTCTTCACTAAAAATCAAAGAGCTATAAATCAGAGTCCTTTTTTTTACCCAATGAAATTGGAAAATGTTTTTTAAAATTATAATTTCAATGATGACAAGAATGTAAAGTAAAAGAGCATTTTTCACTCTTTGTTGAAGTATAAATTCCTTTCCAAAAGGTCATTTATATGACTCCATCTAAACTTAGCATGTGCATACCTCCACTTCTGCAACTTCAATTCTATTCATTTATCAGATAGAAATTTCCACATAAGCACATAAAGATATACATAGATATTTATTAGCATTGTTTGGGTAGCAATTATGTGCAAACAACCCAAATTTCTGTTAATAAAAAAAAAAAAACTGAGTAAATGTAATGCAATAATAAACCTAAACAATATAAAATGCTACCTGATTATTTTTAAATTATGTGGATCCATCACTAGAACACTTGCTCTTAAAGCCTTCAGCCCGCCATCAATAGTCTACTCTGAAGTGATCATGCTATGAGTAAGCCCAACTGTCTCTACCTAGAGACCACTTGGGGAAGTCCTAAACCCACAGAAAGTGAGAGAGGATACCTCCCAGCTCCTAGATGTTCCATGCCCTGCTGCCGCAACTCCAGCCATCATCTATCTGACTGCAATTGCAAGAGAGTCTCTGAACCACATCTTCCCAGTCATGCCTTTCGAGCATTCCCAACCTGTCAAAAATGGTGACAGGTTGTGGAATCTACTGAGCTGACGATCAGATGCTGAACAGAGATGAATTTGTCACGTTGGCAGACCTAACCAACACAACTCCCTGACCACACGAGAGAACACACTTGCTTTTCTCCTTGTCCTAGATTATATGCCTAAATCATTCCCAAGGTGAAACAACCCACGAAGAAATCTAAGCACACAAGGGGCCAGCTTCACTCAGCGGTTCTTCATCACTTCACTGGAGGAAATGACTAAAAGGTGTCCCATTGCCACAATATCCCTTGTTTGTCTTTCAGCTCTTCCAACACCTTTGTAACATGTTTTTTTTTTTCTATTGAACGCTCCTGATTCAATTATAAAGTGTAGCCTTTGTTTTTCTGATTGGACCCTGACCAGTATAGTAAATAATCAGACAACACACACACACACACACACACACACACACACACACACACACACCAGAGCATACTCTAAGCTAAATTTAATGTCGGCAAAGAACTTTCCATTTTGAGGATTCACTTGTTTTAGGTTTTTGGAAATTGATTTTAGAAAGGGGAAGGGAGAGGGAGAGAGAAGAGAGAGAGAGAAACATCAGTTGCCTCCCCCATGTGGCCCGACCATGGATTGAATCTGCCACCTCTTGGTGTACAGGGCAGCACTCCGATCAACCGAGCCACATCAGCCAGGGCAGGTTCACTTGTTTTTAATTCTCAATCTCTTAGATGCAAAAAAATAAATTAACTATATCTTGCTGCATATGAATTTCAAAAAGAGAAAGAAAAACAGCATGACCAAAATAATCCTGAAAACAGTTTGTTTCTTCTAACGCTATGATCAAGGAAGAGATGACTCGTTAAATAAAAGTAGTATTAAATGATTTAGAAAAAACAGGTAGCTTAGTTAAGCTCATGAAATGGAAAAGAAGTTTATGCCACAGGACAGCCCTTCCTACCCTCAGGCAGAGGATAAAACAGACAAAAGGCAAAGCACCGTGGGTTTTTTCTAAAAGACGTTTTTCTTGCCTAGGCAGAGTTCTTGCCTTCACAGATAGTAGGTCAGAGATGAAACAAAAATGGGTGTGGGGTGTGAGGTGGGGAAGAAGGAGAAATAACGCTCATTAAGTTTCTGTGATTTCTTTCTTTTTATTCTGAAATAAATTTTAGACAGGAGCTAGAAATGAAAGCAAGCAAACAAACAAGCACTTCAATAATTTCCAATTGCTCTTAAAACAAGAACCAAACTCTCTACAATGTCTGCAAGGCCCTGCCTGCACCTGGCCCCTGACCACCTGCCTGGTCTTCTCACCCATAGCACACTTCTCTGTACACCAGCCACCCTTGTCGTCTCCCTTTCTGGGATGGCCCATGCTACCTGCTGCTGCCTCCCCTCAGAATCTTCTCCTGCTCACCTGTTACCTCCTCAGACCTCCATTACAAAGCCCTGTGTATAGCTTCTAAGCAGCACTTGTCACAGCTGCAATATGAGACAATCTTTTGAGATTCTCTGATAAATATCTGGTCCTGGGAATATATTCAATAATGTGGTAATAACTTTGTACAGTGGCATATGGTTACTAGACTCACTGGAGTGGTCACATCTAAGGTATATAAATGTCAAAGCACTATGTTATACACCTGAAACTAACATGCTATGGTATGTCAAATAGACTTTAGTATACATACATAAATAAATAACATCTGGCTCTGTAGGCATGGATCACAAGGACAGGGAATAAGTCTTTCCCCTCCTCTCATCACCATTTAGGCCCTACCTTTTCCCAAGAACTGCTCATACAGTAGAAACTATAAATATTTGTTGAATAAGTCACTAACCACAACAATAAATCCCAATTTAGTATCTACTACCTCTCAGGCACTTTTACAATTAGTTTACATATAATAATTCATTTGACCCTCCATGTAAACTTAGGAGGTAGCTACTATAATTATCCCCATTTCACAGGTGAGGAAGCTAAGGCACAGAGAATTTTAGGGACTTGCCCAAGTACAGACAGCAGTTTTGACAGGTAGGATTCACAGCCTGGCAGTCTTCCTCAAGAGTCTGGCCCTGAACCATACACTCTATGGCCTCGATATGCTTGTGTGACAATGGATTAGTTCAGGGACAGGGGAGAGCTGCCCAGAGAGCAGCTAAAGAATGTTCCCTGTGGGAGGATAAATTGAGTTGGATCCCAGTGTGTTGCATAATAAAAAGGGAAGTGAAAAGGTCACTCCTGGGGTAGAGAACAGTGTGTGTTGGGAGCAGTACAAGTCTGGGCCGAGGTTAATGGAAGGTGTGGTTTAACAGAACTGGACCATCTACAAGGCATGTGCTTCTTGAGCCCTGACTCTCTAAATAGATAAAGTGCAGTAAGAGCAGAAGTTGACTGAAATATACCTGAGCCCTTTGAACTCCTGATTCCATGTTACACATATAACACACATGTCCCATCTATACATATAAAAGGCTAAGTGACCGACCATACATCCCTCCAACTGTCCAACCAACCAACTGGACAGTACATACGGCGCGCACTGGCAATTTAAAAATAAACGTTGGCTCACGCATGCACAATATTTGTCCCTGTCTAATACTGGTCTCCCATTTAAATTGATTCAAAGACAGTTTCCCGTAATGCCAGCATTTGGGATGACTATTAATAAATCACAAGGACAAACTCTAAACAGAGTAGGCATATTCCTACCTAAACCTGTTTTTGGACATGGTCAGTTATATGTTGCTTTCTCTGGAGTTCAAAGAGTGTGTTCGAAGAGTGTTAAAGTTGTAAATACTTCATCACAAGGGAAATTAAATTAGTCAAGCATTTGGAAAGTGTTTTTACTCTTAATGTGGTATACAAGAAGATATTAAAATAAGTTTAATCAATTTATCAGTCATTGTTTTTATCAGTGTTGTTTTTATATCATGTTTTTGTTGTTTTATATCATGCCTGCCGTTGTTATATGTTGTTATTGTTTATTAATCAAGTTATATATTATTTTCATACACATTTTACTAATTTTCTTTCATTTTTGACACTTCTATTATTAGACACTTCTCTTATTAGACACTTCTATTATTAGAGAAAGTGTGAATAGTGATATTAAAATATTTCTTCTAATTAATTTCCTTTCAATGTGCATAAATCCGTGCACCGAGCCACTAGTGTAAGATAAAGGACACAGTCCCATTGAGAGGTGGTAACCAGACCAGACTCACTCACCAGCCAACAGATTTGTTCCCTCCTACCTCACACACTTGTGTCAATTAAAGGATAAAGTGCTAACATAGGGTCTGACAAAGAGTAAACTCAATGAAGGCATGTATGGATTTAACAAACATTTACACAACACTCACTGTGTGCTGGACAAACACTGCCTAATAAATGACCACACATGTATGTCACAGAGCTTTAGGGGTGCTGTGAACAGATGAAACTGCTCATGCTAAGCCCTCGAATTACTCAAGCAATAAGAAATCAGGCTAAAGAGAACATTAAGTTGAGGAGTACATATTTCTCCATTTATGTGGCATCTCTGGGAGACTCTCGGTGGATTCATAATGAAGGGAAGTCATTACTTTAGGAAAATGAATAATAAACCATACAAAAGAGACATAACCAATGGCAATGGCGTTGGGAAGTGAGTAAAACAAAAATTGTGTACTAAAGAAATTACTGGAAACTGATTATGCCTAAGGTACTAGTAGGGATGGTTTCAAAGTTTACCCCATGAACTAAGGTTAGTGCAATAAAAGTCTCAAATCCTATTCCTGAAAGACACACTGAAAAGCTTTCTAGCCAAAATAAATTCACAACTGCACATAAGTGAAAAAAGGAAATGGTACCATATACGCAGTGTGATCCCATTTTTGTAAAAAAAAATAAATAAGTGATCCATCGGGAATAAGCCACAATATAAAGAGCATATAATAAGACAGCACTTTTTATATTCTTCTTCATACCTTTTTTTTTTGCATTTCTGAACTTTCTATGATATGTATTATTTTTATAACAAAGTCAAAATATTGTAAGCTCTCTATGCAAAGATTTTAGACCTAGAAAGAACCCCTCTTATTATGGTGAAGGAAACCAAAAGTCAGAGGAGCGAAGTGACTGTTCAAAGGTCACCAGGTAAATAATTCCTGTGATTCCAAGTTTAGGACTCTCTACCTGACCTCTGTCTCTCAAAACTTTTATCTAAATCATCCCAGAAGGATCAATGTTCTTTTTTCCTTTGAAAGTTTCCACAAGACAAACGTAAGGCACTTTCAAACGTCAACATGCCTTGCATTTATTTCCCTTGAGTTGACCAGTAAGATATTTAAATAAATAGTGTACAAGTATAGAGTTGTTTTGTACCTATTTCCCTGGTTAATCCAAAAACAGAAAAGACCAACACAGTCTATTCATAATGCTCCTAGCCCACACCCTTCCCATGTGAATAAACTTCATTCACCTGTTCCTACTCTCCATAAGGTTCTAATCCAGTGGTTCTCAACTTCCTGGCCCTTTAAATACAGTTCCTCATGTTGTGATCCAACCATAAAATTATGTTCGTTGCTACTTCATAACTGTAATGTTGCTACTCTTATGAATCGTAATGTAAATATCTGATATGCAGGATGGTCTTAGCCGACCCCTGTGAAAGGGTCGTTCGACCGCCAAAGGGGTCGTGACCCACAGGTTGAGAACCGCTGTAATCTAAATGGTACTTTATAGGAAGCCAGTGTGTTTGGCCCAAGTATTATGGAACACACTCTGGGCCGAGGACATCTAACCTGATTCAACATCACTTGAAAAGCCCTGGTATAAGAATTGCTTTGGTTTTGCATCAGGTATATTGTTGACTGTGGAGAAGGTGCTGTCATGGAAACCTTGAAGACCTCTATTGGTGGTGAGGTGTAAAGTGAAATCTACTTGATTTCCTGATAGAGAAGTGGATGAATTGGAAAGAATGTCAGAATGTTATCAGATCACACCAAAGGCAGAAGATTGGCACAGCCCAGAGCAACAAAGAGCAGTTAAAGGACAAGGAAGAGGCAACTGCAAAAAAGGAAAGCAAATGAGAACACAGGCAGGATCCTGAGAAATAGAAACTGCACTGTGAAGGGAGCAGGAGACTGTGTATCCAGTGTCCTGCACACACGAGAAGTGCAACGGGCTACTTTCATCAATGACCGCTGAGGTCCAAGGAAGGAGAGGGGCAGAGTGCAATCAGCAGCAGCAGCGACTGAACTCAACACCAATATGGTTGAGGTTCAAGGAACATTGGGTAACGGTTTTCTTTTCTTTATTGTAGCATCACATGTGAGGTCAGTGGCTGAGCAAGGGTTGATAGAAGCCCTAGCTAAAGAAATTCCCGTAGCTATGCCTCTGCACCAATCACAGCCTCTGGGTGCTGCTGCTCCCACTTTCAGATGCAGTGGGGATCTGTGGAAATCCTGGGGATCTGTGGAAATCCTGGGGATCTGTGGAAATCCTCGGGATCTGTGGAAATGCAGACTCAGGTTAGGTCTGGGAGGAAGCCCAAGATTCTGAATTTCTTATAAGTTCCAAGGAAGGGGGCTGATATACTGGCCTGCAGATCACATTTTGGGTAGCAAGCATGTAAAGTGGCTTCTGAGGAAGGAAAAATAAAAAAAAATAAAAAACAATCCCATCACACTGACGCTTAGCTCTCACAACAAGAAAAACAACCACTTATTCTGGGCACACTGTGTGCCACTTTGTATATGATATCTATTTAATTCTCCTACAACACCTGACATGGTCTTATCATCTTTCTTTTGTGGTTGTGAAAACTGATATTCAGGAAACTTAAGTCATTTGCTTACATTCAAGCAGTGCCAGGATTTAAACCCAAATCTGTCTGCCTTCAAGACCATTTGTCAATGAGCTACAGTGATGAGATTAAGAAGTTTATTAGTTCTGTGATTTTGGAAAGTCCCCCAAATTTCTCTGGGCTGTGTTTTTTTTTTTTTCATCTCTGGCATGGGAATAATGGCAGAGCTGTGGTTTGGACCAAAGGAGGTACTAGATATAGAATTCTAAAATCTATAAAGAACTTTACTTAAATAAAGATACAATTGTTATAACTGATTCCTTTTTGAGAAAACATGCACCAAATACCCAAGTCCAAGTAACCAGTTTGTCAGTTGTTCTTTCTACTAAAAATGCTCCATGAAAAGCAGCAGCTATATTAATTTACAACTCAATTGCACAACTGCTTTCCCTCCAGAAAACGATGGTACCTCAGTATGCAGCAGATGTGCTGCATGCACGCCTCCAATTTTGTCCTACAGACTACTAAACACAGGTAAATTAGGGTTGAAATTTATTAAAATCTGCTTCATTGTGGCCATTTTTCTGCTTCATCTAGTACATGCTTATAAGCAAAATATATTTTTGCATTGCAAGTGCATGACTACTTGTACAATTGGTGCCATTGCCTGGATGTCCACTAAGGGGACAGCAGTTTTCCTGGCATCAATGTTTTAATGCCATCAGTGTACATGTCAATATGGTGAAACGGGCAAACAACATCTGACTATTGATGTTAAAGTACTTTGGACTTTCTGGTCCCCCCTGAAAGACCTCCAGCGAGGCACAGAGAGCCTCTGAGAACTGCCACCTGAAATAGTTTGGCTGAAACTCTACCTGTGTTATCTTATTTATAAACATATTTATTCAGAACCACATAAAAGTACTCTGGAGAGCAGAGGCTCTGTTTTAAAAAAATCTCGCGGCAGTTGTATTTATTTTGCTGCACAACAGCATCACAGAAAACCACTGGAGTTTCTTTTCAGTTCTCTCTCTGTGAGGGACCACACGCTCTGGATGCTCACTCACGTCAGAGAGCTTCTCAAGGGAAAGAACCCCGTTTCAGAGCAAGCTGCACTCTTAGGATTCCACTCCTGAAAACCAAGATAAAATGATCTGTAAGGGTCCCCATCTCACCTGTGAGAAAACGTCTGCCACCTAAATGTGTGTAAAGTCCTAAGATAGGATGAGAAAACAACCCATCCGCACGTGAGAAACTCTCTCCCTCCGAAATGACTTCCTATCATAGCCATTATCCTGTTGTAGGACAGTTTCAATGTGTTAGGAAGGAAACTCAAAATAAGAAGCCACTTTCCTGTCTACACTGGAAGCTCACAATAGCCCAGGACCATGGACTTCACACAATGCACATGGCAAATGGATGAGATGGCAACAGCCATTAGTTCAGAATAAATGAGTTAAGGTCCTTTCACTCATCATAGTCCACTGGGGTGCATTCCTGCCTTTGTCTGCTCAGCTACTGTTACAAAATACCAAGGACTAGGTGGCTTAAACAACAGAAATGCATTTCTCAGAGTTCTGGAGGTTGAGAAGACTAAGATCAAGACGCTGATCCGTTCTTTCCTGGCTTGCAGATGGCCACCTCCTCCTGTCCTCACGTGGCCTTTCCTCATTGCATGCCCCGAAGAGAGATACAGGTAGATTGCTCTCTCCTCTCACTCTTCTCATAAGGCCACTAGTCCCACCAGGAGAGTCCCACTCTCATGAGCACATATAAACCCAATTACACCTCCCACAGGACCTACCTGCCAAAAACCATCGCACTGGGAGCAGGGCTTCAACATATGAATGGAGGTGGGGGGTGGACACACACATTCAGTTCACTACAATTCCAAATATCCCAAATCACAGTCTCTGGGACTGGAGCCCAGGAATCCATGTCTTCAAGTTCCCAAGTGGTTCCTATGCACACTAATGCTCGAGAGTCCTGACTGCAGCCCGTGAGCCAGCTAAGTTTCCTTCGCTGTGAAGTAGGATCGTCACCGTACTTTCCTACTTCAAAGTTGCTGAGGTGCTGAGGATCAATTAAGACTACATGGTAAGCTCCAGCTGGTTTTGCTCAGTGGAAAGAGGATCGGCCTACCGACTGAAGGGTTCCAGGATTGATTCTAGTCAAGGGCACAGGCCTCTGTTACAGGCGCAATCCCCAGTGTGGGGCATGCGGGAGGCAGCCAATCAATGATTCTCTCTCATCATTGATGTTTCTATCTTTCCTTCTCTCTTCCCCTCTGAAATAAATAAAAATATATTTAAAAGAAAAAGATGTTTAAAAAAATAATAATAATATGGGGAAATGCTTTCAAAAACTGCAAAGTGCTATGTGGATGATTATAATCATCTAAGCTTTTACTACTGACATCTCAATCAAATCTTATTCTAAAAACTACAAGGGAGTGAGGAATTTGGGTCAGTGGATAGAGCATTGGCCCAAGGACTGAAAGGTCTCGGGTTTGATTCCAGTCAAGGGCACATACCTGGAATGCAGGAGACAACCAATGGACGCGTCTCTCTCATATCATGTTTCTCTCCCTGTATCTCTCCCATTCCCTTCCACTCTGTCTGGAAAAAAAAAAAAATCAATAGAAAAATATCCTCCGGTGAGGATTAACCAAAAAAAAAGAAAGAAAGAAAAGTGAGTGAAGACAATAATGAAAAATATAAAGATGTTATCCTAACTCTTGTAATTCAATCTCAGATAACAAAAATACTCAAGAACTAGAGTGCTCAGTTAATATTTAGCTGAACAGTCTAGTCATTTTTTAAAACCCTCTTAAATGTACCAGTACACTTCCTTTCCTTAGTAAACTCATAACTTAGCTCTGATTTGATGCCAGAGGGTTTTCATGTTGGGTCACCATTCTTATTATCAATTCTTGTTGCATCAGATTTAGGCTTAGAAGAGTAATCTCTGTTCTGCTAAATGCATTCTTGCTTATTTTTTGTTGTTTGGAGGATATTTCATGGTTGATAGAGGCATGCTTATTTTAAACAAAGGCAGAGCTCTAATTACAAGTTGTATTCCAAAAACTTATTTGTCCCTAAATTGTTTAGAACTTGAAATGCCCTTGTCTCTGGCCAAAAAAAATAAAAAAATTATAAATCACATCTAAGCTCTCTGGCTTGCCCAACAAGCCTGTAATATAGATAAAACACATTTGCTGTGTCTTAAAAGTCTCAAATGTTTGCAATAGAATCATCAAAAACAAAATTAGGATATGATGGGGCAGGAAACAGCAAAACAGAATGTCCAGAGTTAACTGGAAAAGTAGAATAGAAGGGAAAAGAAACATGTTGAATGGGTGTCTCTGAGAAAGAGACTTCATGCAATAAAAACAGCTACCATAGAAACGCTGAGAGAGAGAAAGACTAGAATATGCTTCAACTCAGAAGATAGGAAGTAACAGAAAGCAAGGCTGGAGGAAAGGGTTCCTTACAAGACCCACAAAGACTGAATTTGGAGTTGTGGCAACAAAGTCACCCACACAGAAAAAGCCAGGGAAGGAGAGTCATGTCTGAACCTGCAGGACGGCCTTATTTGTACGTGCCAGATGGTCACGTTGAGTTGTTCGTACCTGAGCAAATGCCCAATGGCTAGATCCTAATTCTGAATCCAAGCTATTGCAGGGGCCCTGTTTGGTCTCTTAAGTAGGCTAGCCTTAGTCCTAACTTTTATTTACAGTTCATTCACTGACTTTTCCTTCTCCTTTTTACAGCAATAATTATATTAATTATTATATATTATAGTGATAATTATTATTATTCACTAATAAAATGTTTGATCTTCTCCCTGAATTTATGCACAAGTGTCATCTCTTTTAGTGCATCTATGTTTGAGTTCCTGCCCTTCAACTGGCTGCGTAAGTGGTTGCACAGTTACTAGCAGTCCTTTTATCTTGCCCTTTTCCAAGTCAAAGTGTCACTAGGACTAAGTGAAAAAACAGTGCATTCCTTCAACCAAAGGCTGACATGGAGTATAAGGCATGTGTTAGGCCCAGTAGTAAACACAACAGTCTCGTTGGGTTCCCAGAAATCTTTGGCACATTTTATTCGAAAATGTGAAACAAATACCACAAGGAGCAAATAGGAAACTTCCCTGGCCTCTAAGATACTCTGGTTATCTTGAAATAAAATGCAAAACTATCGCTGAATTGATGCAGTTCAAGTCCAAGTAAGATTAAAAGCAAAGAACTATCTTGAATATTCTCCATCTATATTCTAGAATAAGATAATGCATTACAAGAGGAAGCTAACGTTCACACCCAAATTTCTGATAAACAAAGGCCAACTACTGCTACTTACAAAGATGCTCTGGTCATTTTGCAATAACATGCTAAACTATGGCTGGACAAATGTTAAATTCCAACTCAGATTAAGAGCAGAGAATTATCCTGAATATTCTCCGTGCTGTGTTCCAGAGATAAGATAATGCATGGCAAGCAGAAGCAGAGAGAAACTAATAGAATGAATAACATCCACATTCAAGCCCTAGCTGGTTTGGCTCAGTGGATAGAGCATCAGCCTGCAGACTAAAGGGTCCCGGGTTCGATTCAGTCAACATGCCCGGGTTGTAGGCTCAATCCCCAGTTGGGGGCATGCAGGAGGCAGTCAATCAATGATTTTCTCTCATCATTGATGTTTCTCTCTCTGTCTCTCTCTCCCTTCCTCTCTGAAATCAATAAGAATATATTTTTAAAAAAAGGAAGAATTCTTTCATTGAAAGGTGAAAGTAGCCTTCACTCACCATGACTGAGACACAGGGGTCTACGTATTCAAAAGTACAGCTGAAGGTCACAAACCAAAATAATGCAGTAGAACAGCAAACTGGAGGATGAAGAAATTTACTGCCACGTGGCTGAAAGTTATCTGACCCTTTAAAATTATGCCATGGGACAAGGACATTTCAAATAAATCTTTAAGTCCAACCTCAGTGGAAGTGGACATATCAGTTCAAAAGTTAATTTGGAATCAAAGGAAGGTATTTAACATGCCTACTGAGGCATATAGAGAATACTTGACTTTCTATACAAGTAGAAAACTCTTGGAGTTTTCTGCAGAATGGCTTGGTGCCTAGGAATAAGCATTTCCAGGGCCTAAGGCCGAAAATCCCCAGAGCAGAGCCAGCTGGTCTCCCCCTGAAACATGATTCTGGAGAAGCAAGGGCGGGCAGGATCTTCTCTGTACCCCCTCTCGCATACCTATTCCCCATTTAAGTTTATCTGAAATATCTTCAGAAAAATGCAACGGTCATGTTATCACTGCTTATCTCCTGCAAAGCAAAGCTTGTGCTTATCCTGCTAGATAAAAACTGGCTGAGGACCTCCCCAGTGGCAGGCCTCATCACCTCAACACCAGATGCATGAATCAGCCCATTTCTCCAGCTTTGTGAAGAGTGTGCTCATGTTTAACCTGAAAAAAGGAATCCCAAAATTGCAGCTCCTTTCCCGAAGACACGTTCCAGAACTCTTTGATGACAACTGTCACATTCCTTTTGTAGACTTTTCCCTTTGGAACTGCATCGTTTGGAAAAGGTCTGAGAGGGGGGTAAAGGGGATTGAAGTAGGGAAGGGAAAGAAGAATGAGTAAATTAAGAGTTTCAAAAATACAGCAATGGTCCTGACCGGTTTGGCTCAGTGGATACAGCGTCGGCCTGCAGACTCAAGGGTCCCAGGTTCGATTCCGGTCAAGGGCATGTACCTTGGTTGCAGGCACATCCCCAGCAGGGGTTGTGCAGGAGGCAGCTGATCCACGTTTCTCTCTCAACAATGTTTCTAACTCTCTGTCCCTCTCCCTTTCTCTCTGTAAAAAAATCAATTAAATATATTTAAAAAATAATACAACAATGTGTTTTGGTGGATATTAATGCCCACAGTTACTGCATTGAAAGACATGAGGCAAAAATTCTTTCCAATTCAATTTGTGTTAGAGCAAAAGACCCCACCTCATGAGATTAAAAAAAAATTTCAGGATTGTCCTACTTGTGGAAGTAAGTCCTAGCACACTTCCATGTCAAATTCCAAGTTGTGTCATCAGAGCATAACGGAATGTGGTTTCATCAGGGGATTGCAGAGGCCAAAGACTGGAATGCATGTTCCAAAGGTACACCTTCACTGACGCTGATTGTGGATCTCTGAGTAAATGAGCAGGCACGATTTAGAAACTAAATTCAGCAACTGGAAATTTAGCAACCTTTCAAGAGTATGGACACTTAGATATGATTTCACATTGGAGTTCACATACAGATTCAATGTATAATTGCTGAGTACCTTGTAATCTGCTAAATAATGAAAATACTGATACTAAATAATTTAAGTTATCTGGATGTGAAAGCTAAGGTCCCACATAAACAAAAGATAAAAAGATGGCTCTAGACAACTGAGTTCTCATCAATATCATGTGTTCTAGACTTAAACTGTGGTACATGATGCAAAAATGTATCTAATCTAATAAAAAGAGTAATATGCAAATTAACCATCACTCCAAGACACCTAAGCCACGCCCACCAGCCAAAGCCATGCCCACTAGCCAATCAGAGTGGCTGTATGCAAATTAACCCAGCCAAGTTGGAGGCCAGTAGCCACAGAGCTAGAGCAAACAGGAGGCTTCCGTTGCACCAGCAATGGAGTTGAAACTGCCTGCCTAGGCTGGCTGGGCCTCTGCTCAAGGCAACAATGTTTCAATTATAGAAGCCAGGGAGCTGAAACTAACAGGAGGCTTCATTGCCTGACTAGGCCTCTGCTCAAGGCAACAAAGTTTCAATTATAGAAGATAAATAAACCCCAGAAATCTGATTCCAGCCAGCTTTGCTGGGGCGTTGGGTCAATGAGAGCTGTGAGTAGCCTGAAAACGGCCCTCAACCCCTCACCCAGGCTGGCCAGGTACTCCAGTTGGGACCCAAACTCTGAAGGGGCTGTGGGCAGCCTGAAAACGGCCCTCAATCCCTCACCCAGGCTGGCCACACCTCCATGGGGTGAAGGTCCCCATTGGGGGGCTTGACCAGCCTGCAAACAGCCATCAGCCCCTCACCCAGGCTGGCCAGGCATGCCAGCAGGTGGACATCCCCTGAGGGGTCCCAGACTGTGAGAGGGCACAGGCCAGGCCCTTAGTCTTGAGATAAAAATATATGTGATCTGGGGCACTACTCTTTGAATCTTAGGTTTGTGTTTTTTTTTTTAATCCTCACCCTAGGATATATTTATTGTATTGATTTTAGAGAGGGAAACATTGGTGGGAGAGAGAAACATCGATTGGTTGCCTCCCCCTCATGCCCCAACTAGGGATGGAACTCTAAACCTGGGTATGTGCTCTGACTGGGAATTAAACCCGAGACCCTTCTGTGCACAGGAGGATGTTCCAACCAACTGAGCCACACTGGCCAGTATATGACACTATCTCTTTACTCTAGGAATGTTGGTTCCTCAAAATACATCTCCATGATACCCAAAATATAGTGAAAATGTAAATTTCTATGAAAGGAAAAAAAGATTTCAAAATCAGAAAAGGTATTCTCTACACAGCACTGTTCAATCATAATAGGTAAGTGAGGATATATTTTAGGGTACATTAGGCACGGAAATCTGTTCTTTCCAAATAACACCATTTACTGCCACACACACATTGTTCCATTTGATCCTCATAATAATCCTATGCATTGCGCAAAGGGTTGATGTCCTCATTTTCACACAGAAGAAACTGAGTTTTGTGGGGAGAGAGGTTACAAAAGGCCTCGGCAATTAATAACAGCCATACAACCAATAACACATGTTTCTGACGCTCAATCCAGCCCTTCTCGCCACAAATCTAGACTGAAAAACAGCCCCTTCATTTCAACCACTTGACTGTTGATCCTGCAACTACCATCATAAAACCGCAGAGGAATAATGAGGATTGTTGTTATCAACAGAAACTGTGTAATGGGTAAACGAGTGGACACTCACATGACATGCATATGGATGGGCTTTCTGAACCGCTGCAAGGAAATTCCTAAACAGAGCCTCCCCCCAAAAAAGTATTTTCTAAAGTTCCTGACAAAACTTGAGCTCTGTTAAATCTTAAAAGAATCTGAAGCGTCATGCACGCTACACCCAGAGCCACCCTGAGCCCGCCCTGCGGGGTGAAACACCATGGGTGGCTCCTCAGACCCACAGCTTGGTGGCTGGTCATTCTCCCCGATCCCCTCCGCGTACTCTCTGTGGGTTACAGGTGGTATTTCTAAAGACCGCATTCTCTCTTTCACAGCCTGCTTTCACAAACAGACTCTTTCACGAGCATCAGTTCCTACAACTGGGAGTGAGCTGTCCCCCTGGGTAAAAAGGAGGCGCAGGAGTCAGAAGCATGTACTGCGCCTGCAGAGCGGCGCGCCAAGGTGAAGATCGCAGCGCAGGCGGCCTCCCCCCCGCCCGGTGCTGGCCGCGGGGACCGCAGGAGCGGGGCGCCCCCCCCACCCCACCGCCCCGGGGGCCGCGCGGGCCGCGCACCTACCAGCGACAGCACTTTGTAGGTGTTGGGGTCCTTGGCCGGCCGGGCGCGCGCCGCCTTCTCCAGCGGCTCCTCCCCCAGGTCCATGGGGGCCAGCAAGGACGCGGCCGCCTGCGGGTCCCCGGGGCCCGGGTCGCGGCCGTTCCCCGCCGGGCCCTCCCGGCGGCCGTGCCCGCCCTCGCCGCGGCTCCCACCCCCTGCATAGCCGTCGCGATCCATCGCGGCCCCGGCGCTCCCGCCCCGCCGCCCGGCCGCGCCTTTAATAGGCTCCGCGGCCGCCCCGCCCGCCCGCCCGCCCGCGCGCCCGCCCCGCCCCGCCGGACCCTGGCCGCTCGCCCGCCGCCCGGCGCGAGAGGAGAGGCGAGAGCAACTCAACGCCCCGGATTATTTGGCTTCCTGTCTGATCTCGGCCACTCGGCCTGCGGGTTATTTTGGGTCCCGTCCGTGGGCGTGTCTTTAACTTTCCCCCGAGCCCGCCCCGCCCCGCCCCGCGCGCGGGCACCTTCGCACACTTGCAGGCATCGCCCTGCGTGGCCTCGCGGCGCGGGCTGGGCTGGAACTGCAGTGTGGTCTGCAGAGGGCATGAGATCATGGGGCCCCAGAATAGAGCAGGAGCGGACGGATGCAAGGTGGGAGGGTGGAGCCCCACAGACCCGGGTTTCTGGATGCGCATGCAAAGCGGCTGCAGGGACGAGCGCGGGGCCCGTCGGAACCCACAGGAACCCCTTCACAGCCCTGCTGCCCACTACCTACCTCCTCGGAGAGGAGCGTCCAACCTGGAAGACCTGGTTTTACAAAACACACACGAAAGGAACACTTACTTCCGTCTCTGTGTGTGTGTGTATGTGTGTGTGTGTAGGGGGGGAAGGATCTGGCTTTTTGTCCTTGACCTTGTTTTAAAACATTTACTTATTAGTTCTTTTACGCTTTCTATATTGAAGGCTTCAAAGTATCCTGTTGCCTGCCCTATCCTGAAGTTGATGCTGATCCTTGGTAACTAATATCAAACATTTAATTCAATCTGAAATACTTTGATAGTTTTTGACCAGGAGAGGAACAGTAGGCCATAATTCTTGGTGAGTGTTGATTCACCTTTGATTCTACAACTTTTACATCTCCTTGCTCATCAGTTAGAAAAACCACAAATGTGCAGTGAAGGAAGTCTTGCCTGTCAGGGGGAAACCAGCGACTTCCAACGGCTTTGCAGTACTCGGGACTGCCTTCCCTGACCAAGGAGACTTACAATCCAAAACAATTCATTTTCAATGCATTTTGATTACACAAATATATCACACAAATGTTTCTAAAAATGAGAACTGGTATTTAAGAGATATAAAATGTGTGTTGTCCCCTTTGTTTTGTTTTGTTTTTTAAGTATATTTTGTTGATTTTTTACAGAGAGGAAGGGAGCGGGATAGAGAATTAGAAACATCGGTGAGAGAGAAACATCGATCAGCTGCCTCCTACACACCCGCTACTGGGGATGTGCTCGAAACCAAGGTGCATGCCCTTGACTGGAATCGAATCTGGGACCCTTCAGTCCACAGGCCAACGCTCTATCCACTGAGCCAAACCGGCTAGGAGTTGTCGCCTTGAAGTAGACAGCTTGGGATGCTTTACCTTTATATTGACTCATTCATTCATTCATTCATTCATTCAACACAATCCTTCAAGCTATTGGCTTCCAACTCTGCATACCACATCAAAGATGAATAAAAGTAAACCTTTCCCAAGTGGCTTTCAGTCTGGTCCAAGGGAGTGAAGGCAATAAACAAAAAATTAAAACCCAATTCATATAAGCATTGCAGAAGCTCAAATGGGATATTTCGAAAGCTTGCTGGAAAGAGTAATAAAGACCTGGAAGAAGTAAAGACAACCTGTCAAAGCATTGTTGAGATTTTCTTTTTATTATTTATTACTTTTGAGTCAGCTTGCAAGCCACCCAAAAGAAACAAGTTTTCACCATTTCATAGTCACACATACTTTTTACCCCACTCTTGGTTCCCAATTTTCCCTTAACTGGTTCCAAAAATCAGAGTCAAGGACAAAGATTTGCTCAAAGGTGACTGGTCAAATGAGTGTCAAAACTTCTAAAAGCAACTCAACAGAGACACTCCAAAGAGGCTTTGAACCTGACAAAACAAATGAAATAAGTATATTGTCTGCATCCCAAGACCATAAATCACTTTAAAGACTTGTACTATTGGAAAAGTCAGGTACATTCCAAACTCAAACATCTAGGCATCCACAGGAACTAAAAATAAGTGAGGCAGCCTCCCCCCGCCCCCCCATCCAGTGAACAATGCGCCCCATTAAAGGGGGCAACATTTGCTCCTCAGTGAGTGGATTCTGTGCTCCTTGTGGCAATAGATTTCTCAAGAGAAACAGGAAATTTAGATGTTTGTATGAATTCTCCAGATTGCAAAATTTTGTCTACAAAATTCAGAAAAGCAATTTCTTTAAACACTTTAAAGGCCAAACAAAATGTAACACATCTGCAGGGTGGGCCTGGCACACAGGCCACCAGGATGTGGCCTCTGCCTCTGCCTCGCGCTCATGCCTTGCCTGTGCCAGCTGAGATTTTTATGGGCAACTATAAAAACCCCATTGCAATTCTAAAATCAGAGGAATAGAAACGAATCAAGTATGCTACTCACATTGTTGAGCTGTAGGCATCGCAATGCCTGTCATTGAGCCTTGCCTTGAGCTTATTTAGAGTCTAAGTGGTCTGTGGAACAGCTTCACACTCCAAAGTACAATGAGGTCATGAGACTTAAAACTGCAACACACTGGGTCCTCCAGTGGTTAGTGCAAGTGACAAATGAACGTTTCACTCTTCGTCCCAAAACTCTCTGCTTTAGTGATGGAGGGCTCGAATCTAGTGCAGCGGAGAAGATGATAGTTGAAGGTTTTAGAAGACCTTAACTTTTACTATACAGATATATGTAAATATAGTTTTTCCTTGGTGCTTTGGATGTAGATCAGACCAAAACACCAAACAAACCCCGTTGATCTATGTTTGAACTACGACTTCTCAAGGCTGAGAAACAGCTCCTCAGCTTTTAGGAAATGAAAATGCTGTAGAGTAATTATTTTTGCAGCTGCTCCAGAGCTTCCCCGCTTCCCCCAATTCTCCGGTGAAACACCACAGACATCGAGCCCGGTTCCAAAACAGAAAAAAATTGCAAGGCCCTTTCGTTTTTATGAGACTTAGAAAAAAACACATCTGCGATGTTGGTTTATGTTTAAGATTTTTGCATGACATCTTAATTTCTCTTCCTTTTTTGTAGGCACACAATTATGCCCTCTGGAAGAAGCGAGGATAACTATGTGACCTGGTACAGATTGCAAGAACTCTCTGAGATTTGGTTTCCTCACTTATAAAATGCCATTACAGCCCCGATAGTGTGGCTCAATGGTTGAGCGACAACCCATGAATCAGGAGATCACGGTTTAATTCCCGTCAGGGCACTTGTCCGGGTTGTGGGCTCAAGCCCCAGTAGGGGGCATGCAGGAGGCAGCAGATCAATGATTCTCTCTCATTGGTGTTCCTGTCTCTTCCTCTCCCTTCCTCTCTGAAATCAATAAAAATATATTTTCAATGGTATTACAAATAATAAAAGTACACTGCTATCTCTAAATGCCAACAAAATGTTTGACATTTCCCAGCTTTACATAAAAGTTTAAATGTGTTTTTTATATTTGTCGCTCAATTCTTACCTTTAAGACAGAGACTATCCCTACTTTATTGTTCTATAATTAAGCGTGATTTATACATAATTTTTGGGAAGGTCTGAGCACTGCTTTTGGATATGCACCTACAGAGGTAGAGCTTGTTGGGGCAGGAAGGAGTACTTGCCCCTCTGGGGCAAATTGTTGTCAGAATGAGTGAAGTGAACCCAAAAGTGCAAGCTGCAATTGAGAATACTAGAAACCGTAGCAAATGGAAGATGCATAATACCCCCTCTAAAGGCACCTGCTACCAGTTCTTCACTTTTTGCTTGTCCACACTCTCTGGCCCTTCCCACTGCCTCTTGTACCTCATTTTGCACAAAATCTAAAGTTGACGATAGTCTGCATTTATGCCTCTCACTTTGCTATTGTTTTCTTCCCCCCTCCTCCCTACTCCTTCCTTCTCCCTTTGCTATTGTTTTCTATATGCTTTACGTCTTTTAATTTTTAATTTGTCCTCTGTTTCTCCTTCACTTCTTTAAATTTGTATTAGACCTATTTTTTATTATACCACTACAGGCCTGGTGTACGAAATTCGTGCATTGGGGGGCGGGGTGTCTTTCAGCCCAGCCTGCATCCTCTTGCAATTCGGGACCCCTTGGGGGATGTCTGACTGCCTATTTAGGCCCGATCTGGACATCCCTCTCACAATCTGGGACTGCTGGCTCCTAACTGCTGGCCTGCCTGCCTGCCTGATTGCCTCTAACCACTGTGCCTGCCTGTCTGATCTACCCTAACCAATCTGCCTGCCTGCCTGATTGCCCCTAACCACCTCCGCCTTGGCCCCTACTACCACAGCTTCATCCAGAAGGACATCTTGAATGATGTCTGGAAGGTCGTTCAGCTGTCCGGTTTAATTAGCACATTATGCTTTTATTATTATAGATGTTAATTTCTCTGCTGAATTTTAGCTTTTTTTTTAAAACATGGTTTTCTTACTAGTTTCTCTGGAGGTTATAATGCACATCTTTGGTTTACCATCTACTTCAGATTAAAAGTGACTTAATTTTGGTAAAATATAGCATTTTTCCTGGATACCTCTTCATTTTCATTGGAGAAAATAAAGCAGAGCCTGTGGGCTCTGGGACCCCAGGCCTGAGATATAAGAAGTTACCATGTTATAACTGACATTTAGTAAACTGCACATATGTAAAGGGTAAAAGAAAAGAGACATTACTTGTGTTAATATATTTAATTGATCACCATATAATTACCAAAGTAATATATTTAGTATGGAAAATAGATTGAAAATCTTTAAACAGAATCCTAACACACCAGCCCTCTGAACACCCATTAACTGCACTAGAAACACGGGGGGTAAAGAGGAAAAGCAAGAATAATCCATCCTGTGGAACCAGAGAGCGAAGGTGGAGGAGGGTGAGGAGGTGGGAAGAGATCGACCAAAGAACTTGTATGCATATATGCATAACCCATGAACACAGATAATAGGGTGATGAAGGCCTGGGGCAGTGGGGTGGGGGAGACAAGAAGGGGTCAGTGGGGGAAAAGAGGGACATATGTAATACTTTCAACAATAAATATTTTTTAAAATAAAATAAATAAATAAACCTCTAACTCATAAAAAGAAAGAAATTAATGTAAGATGAATGGAAGGGTAATTATTCACAAGTCTCAAACTTTTCATGTGGATCTAAAACTAAAATCAAGTAATTCTGAGTTCTTGATATCAATACATCTAGAATCAAAATTAAATTAACTTTATTATAAGAAAAATTAATTATCCAGTCATTCCCATATTATTAGGATTACCATACTTCTACCAAAAAAAAACCCACAGAAGTCTTGAACTTGCAAGTTTCATTAAAGTGTTCTAATTAAAATGAAGAAAATCAAAGTTCAAAAAAAAATGTATGACTAATTAACTATTTACTTTGTTACATAGTTCTTGATTGTGGAAATTCTGATAACTAATAAAACTTATGCTAAAAATTTAACTCTTTTTAATAAAATTAAATAAAATCAAGGTGAATATACATTTTAATATATTCATGACTACTAAATAAAAACATTATTTCACATTCTTTACGTCTAAAAATATTGACTTATTCTTTGTTAACATACATTCACATTACACACACAGGTGTTTATCTTTATCTACATACTAGAGGCCAGGTGCACAAAATTCATGCATGGGTAGGGTCCTTAGGCCTGGCTGGTGATCAGGGCCAATAGGGGCCTTCCGGCTGCTGGCGGGGGACCTTCCTTTGTTTCATGCTGCCCCCTGGTGGTCAGCACATGTCATAGCAAGTGGTCAAACTCCCATTAGGTTGAACTCCTAAGAGGACAATTTTCATATTAGCCTTTCATTATGTAGGATCTGTCCATTGCACAACAATAAAAAACAAACTATAGAAAAAAACGTACTTGAAGGAGCACATAACTTTCAGTTTCTGAAGCCACAGTCAGGTCTTCAACAAACTAAAATACTCAGCAAATTGATTTGATCTGGAATGAAAACTAACAATAATAACATTAACTATCATTTTATTGAGTGTATTGGTCATGGTTCCATGAGCGTCAGTCATTCATACACT